>JBBPBP010000216.1:236210-263457 GCA_037974735.1 Cicer chorassanicum
ATTAGGGTTTTTAACCAATCTTGTGCATCCAATAAGTGATTTTGTGTCATTGGTTGAACATTTAGGTCATTTTCGTCCTCTCAAGGCTTATTCTCGTCCAATTAGGGTTTTTAACCAATCTTTTGCATCCAATAAGTACATTTGTGTCATTGGTTGAACATTTAGGTCATATTCATCCTCCCAAGGCTTATTCTCGTCCAATTAGGGTTTTTAACCAATCTTGTGCATCCAATAAGTGATTTTGTGTCATTGGTTGAACATTTAGGTCATTTTCGTCCTCCCAAGGCTTATTCTTGCCAATCAGGGTTTTTAACGAATATTGTGCATCCAATAAGTGATTTTGTGTCATTGGTTGAACATCTAGATCATTTTCGTCCTCCCTAGGCTTATTCTTATCCAATCAGGGGTTTTAACCAATCTTGTGCATCCAATAAGTACATTTGTGTCATTAGTTGAACATTTAGGTCATTTTCGTCCTCCCTAGGCTTATTCTCGTCCAAATAAGGTTTTTAACCAATCATGTGCATCCAATAAGTGATTTTGAGTCATTGTTGAACATTTAGGTCATTTTCGTACTCCGAAGGCTTATTCTCGTCCAATTACGGTTTTTAACCAATCTTGTGCATCCAATAAGTACATTTGTGTCATTGGTTTAACATTTAGGTCATTTTGGTCCTCCCAACGTTTATTCTCGTCCAATTAGGGTTTTTAACCAATCTTGTGCATCCAATAAGTGATTTTGTGTCATTGGTTGAACATTTAGGTCATTTTCGTCATCCCTAGGCTTATTCTTGTCCAATATGGGGTTTTAACCAATCTTGTGCATCCAATAAGTACATTTGTGTCATTGGTTGAACATTTAGGTCATTTTCGTCCTCCCAATGCTTATTCTCGTCCAATTAGGGTTTTAACCAATCTTGTGCATCCAATAATTGATTTTGTGTCA
This sequence comes from Cicer chorassanicum, assembly GCA_037974735.1. NCBI lineage: Eukaryota > Viridiplantae > Streptophyta > Magnoliopsida > Fabales > Fabaceae > Cicer > Cicer chorassanicum. The sequence continues at coordinate 237,157 of JBBPBP010000216.1, forward strand.
TTGGTTGAACATTTAGGTCGTTTTCGTCCTCCCTAGGCTTATTCTCGTCTAATTAGGGTTTTTAATCAATCTTGTGCATCCAATTAGTACATTTGTGTCATTGGTTGAACATTTAGGTCATTTTCGTCCTCCCAAGGCTTATTCTCGTCCAATTAGTGTTTTTAACCAATCTTGTGCATCCAATTAGTGATTTTGTGTCATTGGTTGAACATTTAGGTCATTTTCATCCTCCGAAGGCTTATTCTCGTCCAATTAGGGTTTTTAACCAATCTTGTGCATCCAATAAGTGATTTTGTGTCATTGGTTGAACATTTAGGTCATTTTCGTCCTCCCTAGGATTATTCTCGTCCAATTAGGGTTTTTTAACACATCTTGTGGATCCAATAAGTACATTTGTGTCATTGGTTGCACATTTAGGTCATTTTCGTCCTCCCTAGGCTTATTCTCGTCCAATTAGGGTTTTTAACCAATCTTGTGCATCCAATAAGTACATTTGTGTCATTGGTTGAACATTTAGGACATTTTCGTCCACCCAAGGCTTATTCTTGTCCAATTAGGGTTTTTAACCAATCTACTGCATCCAATAAGTGATTTTGTGTCATTGGTTGAACATTTAGGTCATTTTCGTCCTCCCTAGGCTTATTCTCGTCCAATTAGGGTTTTTAACCAATCTTGTGCATCCAATAAGTACATTTGTGTCATTGGTTGAACATTTAGGTCATTTTCGTCCTCCCTAGGCTTATTCTCGTCCAATTAGGGTTTTTAACCAATCTTGTGCATCCAATAAGTACATTTGTGTCATTGGTTGAACATTTAGGTCATTTTCATCCTCCCTAGGCTTATTCTCGTCCAATTAGGGTTTTTAATTTATCTTGTGCATCCAATAAGTACATTTGTGTCATTGGTTGAACATTTAGGTCATTTTCGTCCTCCCTAGGCTTATTCTCGTCCAATTAGGGTTTTTAACCAATCTTGTGCATCCAATAAGTGATTTTGTGCCTCTGGTTGAACATTTAGGTCATTTTCGTCCTCCCAAGGCTTATTCTCGTCCAATTAGGGTTTTTAACCAATCTTGTGCATCCAATAAGTACATTTGTGTCATTGGTTGAACATTTAGGTCATTTTCGTCCTCCCAAGGCTTTTTCTCGTCCAATTATGGTTTTTAACCAATCTTGTGCATCCAATAAGTGATTTTGTGTCATTGGTTGAACATTTAGGTCATTTTCGTCCTCCCAAGGCTTATTCTCGTCCAATTAGGGTTTTTAACCAATCTTGTGCATCCAATAAGGGATTTTGTGTCAAAGGTTGAACATTAATGTCATTTTCGTCCTCCCAAGGCTTATTCTCGTCCAATTAGGGTTTTTAACCAATCTTGTGCATCCAATAAGTGATTTTGTGTCATTGGTTGAACATTTAGGTCATTTTCGTCCTCCCTAGGCTTATTCTCGTCCAATTAGGGTTTTTAACCAATCTTGTGCATCCAATAAGTACATTTGTGTCATTGGTTGAATATTTAGGTCATTTTCGTCCTCCCTAATCTTTTTCTCGTCCAATTAGGGTTTTTACCCAATCTTGTGCATCTAATAAGTGATTTTGTGTCATTGGTTGAACATTTAGGTCATTTTCGTCCTCCCAAGGCTTATTCTCGTCCAATTAGGGTTTTTAACCAATCTTGTGCATCCAATAAGTGATTTTGTGTCATTGGTTGAACATTTAGGTCATTTTCGTCCTCCCTAGGCTTATTCTCGTCCAATTATGGTTTTTAACCAATCTTGTGCATCCAATAAGTAAATTTGTGTCATTGGTTGAACATTTAGGTCATTTTCGTCCTCCCAAGGCTTATTCTCGTCCAATTAGGGTTTTTAACCAATCTTGTGCATCCAATAATTGATTTTGTGTCATTGGTTGAACATTTAGGTTATTTTCGTCTTCCGAAGGCTTATTCTCGTCCAATTAGGGTTTTTAACCAATCTTGTGCATCCAATAAGTGATTTTGTGTCATTGGTTGAACATTTAGGTCATTTTCGTCCTCCCTAGGCTTATTCTCGTCCAATTAGGGTTTTTAACCAATCTTGTGCATCCAATAAGTACATTTGTGTCATTGGTTGAACATTTAGGTCATTTTCGTCCTCCCTAGGCTTATTCTCGTCCAATTAGGGTTTTTAACCAATCTTTTGCATCCAATAAGTACGTTTGTGTCATTGGTTGAACATTTAGATCATTTTCATCATCCCAAGGCTTATTCTCGTCCAATTAGGGCTTTTAAACAATCTTGTGCATCCAATAAGTGATTTTGTGTCATTGGTTGAACATTTAGGTCATTTTCGTCCTCCCAAGGCTTATTCTCGTCCAATTAGGGTTTTTAACAAATGTTGTGCATCCAATAAGTGATTTTGTGTCATTGGTTGAACATTTAGGTCATTTTCATCCTCCCTAGGCTTATTCTCGTCCAATTAGGGTTTTTAACCAATCTTGTGCATCCAATAAGTACATTTGTGTCATTGGTTGAACATTTAGGTCATTTTCGTCCTCCCAAAGCTTATTCTCGTCCAATTAGGGTTTTTAACCAATCTTGTGCATCCAATAAGTACATTTGTGTCATTGGTTGAACATTTAGGTCATTTTCATCCTCCCTAGGCTTTTTCTCGTCCAATTAGGGTTTTTAACCAATCTTGTGCATCCAATAAGTACATTTAGGTCATTGGTTGAACATTTGGGTCATTTTCGTCCTCCCAAGGCTTATTCTCGTCCAATTAGGGTTTTTAACCAATCTTGTGCATCCAATAAGTACATTTGTGTCATTGGTTGAACATTTAGGTCATTTTCGTCCTTCCAATGCTTATTCTCGTCCAATTAGGGTTTTTAACCAATCTTGTGCATCCAATAAGTGATTTTGTGTCATTGGTTGAACATTTAGATCATTTTCGTCCTCCCTAGGCTTATTCTCGTCCAATTAGGGGTTTTAACCAATCTTGTGCATCCAATAAGTGATTTTGTGTCATTGGTTGAACATTTAGGTCATTTTCGTCCTCCCAAGGCTTATTCTTGCCAATTAGGGTTTTTAACGAATGTTGTGCATCCAATAAGTGATTTTGTGTCATTGGTTGAACATTTAGGTCATTTTCGTCCTCCCTAGGCTTATTCACGTCCAATTAGGGGTTTTAACCAATCTTGTGCATCCAATAAGTACATTTGTGTCATTGGTTCAACATTTAGGTCATTTTCGTCCTCCCAAGGCTTATTCTCGTCCAATTAGGGTTTTTAACCAATCTTGTGCATCCAATAAGTGATTTTGTGTCATTGGTTGAACATTTAGGTCATTTTCGTCCTCCCTAGGCTTATTCTCGTCCAATTAGGGGTTTTAACCAATCTTGTGCATCCAATAAGTAAATTTGTCCCATTGGTTGAACATTTAGGTCATTTTTCGTCCTCCCAATGCTTATTCTCGTCCAATTAGGGTTTTAACCAATCTTGTGCATCCAATAATTGATTTTGTGTCATTGGTTGAACATTTAGGTCATTTTCGTCCTCCCTATGCTTATTCTCGTCCAATTAGGGTTTTTAACCAATCTTATGCATCCAATAAGTGATTTTGTGTCATTGGTTGAACATTTAGATCATTTTCGTCCTCCCAATGCTTATTCTCGTCCAATTAGGGGTTTTAACCAATCTTGTGCATCCAATAAGTACATTTGTGTCATTGGTTGATCATTTAGGTCATTTTCGTCCTCCCTAGGCTTATTCTCGTCCAATTAGGGTTTTTAACCAATCTTGTGCATCCAATAAGTACATTTGTGTCATTGATTGAATATTTAGGTCATTTTCATCCTCCCAAGGCTTATTCTCGTCCAATTAGGGTTTTTAACCAATCTTGTGCATCCAATAAGTGATTTTGTGTCATTGGTTGAACATTTAGGTCATTTTCGTACTCAAAAGGCTTATTCTCGTCCAATTACGGTTTTTAACCAATCTTGTGCATCCAATAAGTACATTTGTGTCATTGGTTGAACATTTAGGTCATTTTCGTCCTCCCAACGCTTATTCTCGTCCAATTAGGGTTTTTAACCAATCTTGTGCATCCAATAAGTACATTTGTGTCATTGGTTGAACATTTAGGTCATTTTCGTCCTCCCAAAGCTTATTCTCGTCCAATTAGGGTTTTTAACCAATCTTGTGCATCCAATAAGTGATTTTGTGTCATTGGTTGAACATTTAGATCATTTTCGTCCTCCCTAGGCTTATTCTCGTCCAATTAGGGGTTTTAACCAATCTTGTGCATCCAATAAGTACATTTTTGTCATTGGTTGAACATTTAGGTCATTTTCGTCCTCCCTAGGCTTATTCTCGTCCAATTAGGGGTTTTAACCAATCTTGTGCATCCAATAAGTACATTTGTGTCATTGGTTGAACATTTAGGTCATTTTCGTCCTCCCTAGTCTTATTCCTGTCCAATTAGGGTTTTTAACCAATCTTGTGCATCCAATAAGTACATTTGTGTCATTGGTTGAACATTTAGGTCATTTTCGTCCTCCCAAAGCTTAGTCTCGTCCAATTAGGGTTTTTAACCAATCTTGTGCATCCAATAAGTGATTTTGTGTCATTGGTTGAACATTTAGATCATTTTCGTCCTCCCTAGGCTTATTCTCGTCCAATTAGGGGTTTTAACCAATCTTGTGCATCCAATAAGTACATTTGTGTCATTGGTTGAACATTTAGGTCATTTTCGCCCTCTCAAGGCTTATTCTCGTCCAATTACGGTTTTAACCAATCTTTTGCATCCAATAAGTACATTTGTGTCATTGGTTAATCATTTAGGTCATTTTCGTCCTCCCAAAGCTTATTCTCGTCCAATTAGGGTTTTTAACCAATCTTGTGCATCCAATAAGTGATTTTGTGTCATTGGTTGAACATTTAGATCATTTTCGTCCTCCCTAGGCTTATTCTCGTCCAATTAGGGGTTTTAACCAATCTTGTGCATCCAATAAGTACATTTGTGTCATTGGTTGAACATTTAGGTCATTTTCGTCCTCCCAAGGCTTATTCTCGTTCAATTAAGGTTTTTAACGAATGTTGTGCATCCAATAAGTGATTTTGTGTCATTGGTTGAACATTTAGGTCATTTTCGTCCTCCCTAGGCTTATTCTCGTCCAATTAGGGGTTTTAACCAATCTTGTGCATCCAATAAGTACATTTGTGTCATTGGTTGAACATTTAGGTCATTTTCGTCCTCCCTAGGCTTATTCTCGTCCAATTAGGGTTTTTAACCAATCTTGTGCATCCAATAAGTACATTTGTGTCATTGGTTGAACATTTAGGTCATTTTCCTCCTCCCAACGCTTATTCTCGTCCAATTAGGGTTTTTAACCAATCTTGTGCATCCAATAAGTGATTTTGTGTCATTGGTTGAACATTTAGGTCATTTTCGTCCTCCCTAGGCTTATTCTCGTCCAATTAGGGTTTTTAACCAATCTTGTGCATCCAATAAGTACATTTGTGTCATTGGTTGAACATTTAGGTAATTTTCGTCCTCCCAATGCTTATTCTCGTCCAATTAGGGTTTTTAACCAATCTTGTGCATCCAATAAGTGATTTTGTGTCATTGGTTGAACATTTAGATCATTTTCGTCCTCCTGAGGCTTATTCTCGTCTAATTAGGGTTTTTAACCAATCTTGTGCATCCAACAAGTACATTTGTGTCATTGGATGAACATTTAGATTATTTTCGTCCTCCCAAGGCTTATTCTCGTCCAATTAGGGTTTTTAACCAATCTTGTGCATCCAATAAGTGATTTTGTGTCATTGGTTGAACATTTAGGTCATTTTCGTCCTCCCTAGGCTTATTCTCGTCCAATTAGGGTTTTTAACCAATCTTGTGCATCCAATAAGTACATTTGTGACATTGGGTTAACATTTAGGTCATTTTCGTCCTCCCAAGGCTTATTCTCGTCCAATTAGGGTTTTTAACCAATCTTGTGCATCCAATAAGTGATTTTGTGTCATTGGTTGAACATTTAGGTCATTTTCGTCCTCCCTAGGCTTATTCTCGTCCAATTAGGGTTTTTAACCAATCTTGTGCATCCAATAAGTACATTTGTGTCATTGGTTGAACATTTAGGTCATTTTTCATCCTCCCAAGGCTTATTCACATCCAATTAGGGTTTTTAACCAATCATTTGCATCCAATAAGTACATTTGTGTCAATGGTTGAACATTTAGGTCATTTTCATCCTCCCAAGGCTTATTCGCGTCCAATTAGGGTTTTTAACCAATCTTGTGCATCCAATAAGTGATTTTGTGTCATTGGTTGAACATTTAGGTCATTTTCGTCCTCCCTAGGCTTATTCTCGTCCAATTAGGGTTTTTAACCAATCTTGTGCATCCAATAAGTACATTTGTGTCATTGGTTGAACATTTAGGTCATTTTCGTCCTCCCAATGCTTATTCTCGTCCAATTAGGGTTTTTAACCAATATTGTGCATCCAATAAGTGATTTTGTGTCATTGGTTGAACATTTAGGTCATTTTCGTCCTCCCAAGGCTTATTCTCGTCCAATTAGGGTTTTTAACCAATCTTGTGCATCCAATAAGTACATTTGTGTCATTGGTTGAACATTTAGGTCATTTTCGTCCTCCCTAGGCTTTTTCTCGTCCAATTAGGGTTTTTAACCAATCTTGTGCATCCAATAAGTACATTTGTGTCATTGGTTGAACATTTAGGTCATTTTCGTCCTCCCAAGACTTATTCTCGTCCAATTAGGGTTTTTAACCAATCTTGTGCATCCAATTAGTACATTTGTGTCATTAGTTGAACATTTAGGTCATTTTCGTCCTCCCACGGCTTTTTCTCGTCCAATTAGGGTTTTTAACCAATCTAGTGCATCCAATAAGTGATTTTGTGTCATTGGTTGAACATTTAGGTCATTTTCGTCCTCCCAAGGCTTATTCTCGTCCAATTAGGGTTTTTAACCAATCTTGTGCATCCAATAAGTACATTTGTGTCATTGGTTGAACATTTAGGTCATTTTCGTCCTCCCAAAGCTTATTCTCGTCCAATTAGGGTTTTTAACCAATCTTGTGCATCCAATAAGTACTTTTGTGTCATTGGTTGAACATTTAGGTCATTTTCGTCCTCCCAAGGCTTATTCTCGTCCAATTAGGGTTTTTAACAAATCTTGTGCATCCAATAAGTACATTTGTGTCATTGGTTGAACATTTAGGTCATTTTCGTCCTCCCAAGACTTATTCTCGTCCAATTAGGGTTTTTAACCAATCTTGTGCATCCAATAAGTACATTTGTGTCATTGGTTGAACATTTAGGTCATTTTCGTCCTCACAAGGCTTATTCTAGTCCAATTAGGGTTTTTAACCAATCTTGTGCATTCAATAAGTGATTTTGTGTCATTGGTTGAACATTTAGGTCATTTTCGTCCTCCCAAGGTTTATTCTCGTCCAATTAGGATTTTTAACCAATCTTGTGCATCCAATAAGTTATTTTGTGTCATTGGTTGAACATTTAGGTCATTTTCGTCCTCTCTAGGCTTATTCTCGTCCAATTAGGGTTTTTAACCAATCTTGTGCATTCAATAAGTACATTTGTGTCATTGGTTGAACATTTAGGTCATTTTCGTCCTCCCTAGGCTTATTCTCGTCCAATTAGGGTTTTTAACCAATCTTGTGCATCCAATAAGTACATTTGTGTCATTGGTTGAACATTTAGGTCATTTTCGTCCTCACAAGGCTTATTCCCGTCCAATTAGGGTTTTTAGTCAATCTTGTGCATCCAATAAGTGATTTTGTGTCATTGGTTGAACATTTAGGTCATTTTCGTCCTCCCAAGGCTTATTCTCGTCCAATTAGGGTTTTTAACCAATCTTGTGCATCCAATAAGTGATTTTGTGTCATTGGTTGAACATTTAGGTCATTTTCGTCCTCCCTAGGCTTATTCTCGTCCAATTAGGGTTTCTAACCAATCTTGTGCATCCAATAAGTAATTTTGTGTCATTGGTTGAACATTTAGGTCATTTTCGTCCTCCCAAGGCTTATTCTCGTCCAATTAGGGTTTTTAACCAATCTTGTGCATCCAATAAGTACATTTGTGTCATTGGTTGAACATTTAGGTCATTTTCGTCCTCCCAAGGCTTATTCTCGTCCAATTAGGGTTTTTAACCAATCTTGTGCATCCAATAAGTACATTTGTGTCATTGGTTGAACATTTAGGTCATTTTCGTCCTCCTAAGGCTTATTCTCGACCAATTACAATTTTTAACCAATCTTGTGCATCCAATAAGTGATTTTGTGTCATTGGTTGAACATTTAGGTCATTTTCGTCCTCCCAAGGCTTATTCTCATCCAATTAGGGTTTTTCTCCAATATTGTGCATCCAATAAGTGATTTTGTGTCATTGGTTGAACATTTAGGTCATTTTCGTCCTCCCAAGGCTTATTCTCGTCCAATTAGGGTTTTTAACCAATCTTGTGCATCCAATAAGTACATTTGTGTCATTGGTTGAACATTTAGGTCATTTTCGTCCTCCCTAGGGTTATTCTTGTCCAATTAGGGTTTTTAACCAATCTTGTGCATCCAATAAGTGATTTTGTGTCATTGGTTGAACATTTAGGTCATTTTCGTCCTCCCAAGGCTTATTCTCGTCCAATTAGGGTTTTTAACCAATCTTGTTCATCCAATAAGTGCTTTTGTGTCATTGGTTGAACATTTAGGTCATTTTCGTCCTCCCAAGGCTTATTCTCGTCCAATTAGGGTTTTTAACCAATCTTGTGCATCCAATAAGTACATTTGTGTCATTGGTTGAACATTTAGGTCATTTTCGTCCTCCCAAGGCTTATTCTCGTCCAATTAGGGTTTTTAACCAATCTTGTGCATCCAATAAGTACATTTGTGTCATTGGTTGAACATTTAGGTCATTTTCGTCTTCCCAAAGCTTATTCTCGTCCAATTAGGGTTTTTAACCAATCTTGTGAATCCAATAAGTGATTTTCTATCATTCGTTGAACATTTAGGTAATTTTCGTCCTCCCAAGGCTTATTTTCGGATAATTAAGGTTTTTAACCAATCTTGTGCATCCAATAAGTGATTTTGTGTCATTGGTTGAACATTTAGGTCATTTTCGTCCTCCCAAGGCTTATTCTCGTCCAATTAGGGTTTTTAACCAATCTTGTGCATCCAATAAGTTATTTTGTGTCATTGGTTGATTATTTAGGTCATTTTCGTCCTCCCTAGGCTTATTCTCGTCCAAGTAGGGTTTTTAACCAATCTTGTGCATCCAATAAGTAATTTTGTGTCATTGTTTAAACATTTAGGTCATTTTCGTCCTCCCTAGGCTTATTCTCGTCAAATTAGGGTTTTAAACCAATCTTGTGCATCCAATAAGTGATTTTGTGTCATTGGTTGAACATTTAGGTCATTTTCGTCCTCCCTAGGCTTATTCTCGTCCAATTAGGGTTTTTAACCAATCTTGTGCATCCAATAAGTACATTTGTGTCATTGGTTGAACATTTAGGTCATTTTCGTCCTCCCTAGGCTTATTCTCGTCCAATTAGGGTTTTTAACCAATCTTGTGCATGAAATAAGTGATTTTGTGTCATTGGTTGAACATTTAGGTCATTTTCGTCCTCCCTATGCTTAATCTCGTCCAATTAGGGTTTTTAACCAATCTTGTGCATCCAATAAGTGATTTTGTGTCATTGGTTGAACATTTAGGTCATTTTCGTCCTCCCAAGGCTTATTCTCGTCCAATTAGGGTTTTTAACCAATCTTGTGCATCCAATAAGTACATTTGTGTCATTGGTTGAACATTTAGGTCATTTTCGTCCTCCCTAGGCTTATTCTCGTCCAATTAGGGTTTTTAAACAATCTTGTGCATCCAATTAGTACATTTGTGTCATTGGTTGAACATTTAGGTCATTTTCGTCCTCCCAATGCTTATTCTCGTCCAATTAGGGTTTTTAACCAATCACGTGCATCCAATAAATGATTTTGTGTCATTGGTTGAACATTTAGGTCATTTTCGTCCTCCCAAGGCTTATTCTCGTCCAATTAGGGTTTTTAACCAATCTTGTGCATCCAATAAGTGATTTTGTGTCATTGGTTGAACATTTAGGTCATTTTCGTCCTCCCTAGGCTTATTCTCGTCCAATTAGGGTTTTGAACAAATATTGTGCATCCAATAAGTGACTTTGTGTCATTGGTTGAACATTTAGGTCATTTTCGTCCTCCCTAGGCTTATTCTCGTCCAATTAGGGTTTTTAACCAATCTTGTGCATCCAATAAGTGATTTTGTGTCATTGGTTGAACATTTAGGTCATTTTCATCCTCCCAAGGCTTATTCTTGTCCAATTAGGGTTTTTAACCAATCTTGTGCATCCAATAAGTACATTTGTGTCATTGGTTGAACATTTAGGTCATTTTCGTCCTCGCAACGCTTATTCTCGTCCAATTAGGGTTTTTAACCAATCTTGTGCATCCAATAAGTGATTTTGTGTCATTGGTTCAACATTAAGGTCATTTTCGTCTTCCCTAGGCTTATTCTCATCCAATTAGGGTTTTTAACCAATCTTGTGCATCCAATATGTACATTTGTGTCATTGGTTGGACATTTAGGTCATTTTCGTCCTCCCAATGCTTATTCTCGTCCAATTAGGGTTTTTAACCAATCTTGTGCATCCAATAAGTGATTTTGTGTCATTGGTTGAACATTTAGGTCATTTTCGTCCTCTCAAGGCTTATTCTCGTCCAATTAGGGTTTTTAACCAATCTTTTGCATCCAATAAGTACGTTTGTGTCATTGGTTGAACATTTAGGTCATTTTCCTCCTCCCAAGGCTTATTCCCGTCCAATTAGGGTTTTTAACCAATCTTGTGCATCCAATAAGTGATTTTGTGTCATTGGTTGAACATTTAGGTCATTTTCGTCCTCCCAAGGCTTATTCTCGTCCAATTAGGGTTTTTAACGAATGTTGTGCATTCAATAAGTGATTTTGTGTCATTGGTTGAACATTTAGGTCATTTTCGTCCTCCCTAGGCTTATTCTCGTCCAATTAGGGTTTTTAACCAATCTTGTGCATCCAATAAGTACATTTGTGTCATTGGTTGAACATTTAGGTCATTTTCGTCCTCCCAAAGCTTATTCTCGTCCAATTAGGGTTTTTAACCAATCTTGTGCATCCAATAAGTGATTTTGTGTCATTGGTTGAACATTTAGATCATTTTCGTCCTCCCTAATCTTATTCTCGTCCAATTAGGGGTTTTAACCAATCTTGTGCATCCAATAAGTACATTTGTGTCATTGGTTGAACATTTAGGTCATTTTCGTCGTCCCAAGGCTTATTCTCGTCCAATTAGGGTTTTTAGCGAATGTTGTGCATCCAATAAGTGATTTTGTGTCATTGGTTGAACATTTAGGTCATTTTCGTCCTCCCTAGGCTTATTCTCGTCCAATTAGGGTTTTTAACCAATCTTGGGCATCCAATAAGTACATTTGTGTCATTGGTTGAACATTTAGGTCATTTTCGTCCTCCCAATGCTTATTCTCGTCCAATTAGGGTTTTTAACCAATCTTGTGCATCCAATAAGTGATTTTGTGTCATTGGTTGAACATTTAGATCATTTTTGTCCTCCCTAGGCTTATTCTCGTCCAATTATGGTTTTTAACCAATCTTGTGCATCCAATAAGTACATTTGTGTCATTGGTTGAACATTTAGGTCATTTTCGTCCTCCCTAGTCTTATTCCCGTCCAATTAGGGTTTTTAACCAATCTTGTGCATCTAATAAGTACATTTGTGTCATTGGTTGAACATTTAGGTCATTTTCGTCCTCCCAAAGCTTATTCTCGTCCAATTAGGGTTTTTAACCAATCTTGTGCATCCAATAAGTGATTTTGTGTCATTGGTTGAACATTTAGATCATTTTCGTCCTCCCTAGGCTTATTCTCGTCCAATTAGGGGTTTTAACCAATCTTGTGCTTCCAATAAGTACATTTGTGTCATTGGTTGAACATTTAGGTCATTTTCGTCCTCCCTAGGCTTATTCTCGTCCAAATAGGGTTTTTAACCAATCTTGCATTCCAATAAGTGATTTTGAGTCATTGTTGAACATTTAGGTCATTTTCGTACTCCGAAGGCTTATTCTCGTCCAATTACGGTTTTTAACCAATCTTGTGCATCCAATAAGTACATTTGTGTCATTGGTTTAACATTTAGGTCATTTTCGTCCTCCCAACGTTTATTCTCGTCCAATTAGGGTTTTTAACCAATCTTGTGCATCCAATAAGTGATTTTGTGTCATTGGTTGAACATTTAGGTCATTTTCGTCCTCCCTTGGCTTATTCTCGTCCAATTAGGGGTTTTAACCAATCTTGTGCATCCAATAAGTACATTTGTGTCATTGGTTGAATATTTAGGTTATTTTCGTCCTCCCAATGCTTATTCTCGTCCAATTAGGGTTTTTACCAATCTTGTGCATCCAAGAATTGATTTTGTGTCATTGGTTGAACATTTAGGTCATTTTCGTCCTCCCAATGCTTCTTCTCGTCCAATTAGGGTTTTTAACCAATCTTGTGCATCCAATAAGTGATTTTGTGTCATTGGTTGAACATTTAGGTCATTTTCATCTTCCCAAGGCTTATTCTCGTCCAATTAGGGTTTTTAACCAATCTTGTGCATCCAATAAGTGATTTTGTGTCATTGGTTGAACATTTAGGTCATTTTCGTCCTCCCTAGGCTTATTCTCGTCCAATTAGGGTTTTTAACCAATCTTGTGCATCCAATAAGTACATTTGTGTCATTGATTGAACATTTACGTCATTTTCATCCTCCCAAGGCTTATTCTCGCCCAATTAGGGTTTTTAACCAATCTTGTGCATCCAATAAGTGATTTTGTGTCATTGGTTGAACATTTAGGTCATTTTCGTCCTCCTTAGGCTTATTCTCGTCCAATTTGGGTTTTTAACCAATCTTGTGCATCCAATAAGTGATTTTGTGTCATTGGTTGAACATTTAGGTCATTTTCGTCCTCCCAAGGCTTATTCTCGTCCAATTAGGGTTTTTAACCAATCTTGTGCATCCAATAAGTACATTTGTGTCATTGGTTGAAGATTTAGGTCACTTTTTTCATCCTAAGGCTTATTCTCGTCCAATTAGGGTTTTTAACCAATCTTTTGCATCCAATAAATGATTTTGTGTCATTGGTTGAACATTTAGGTCATTTTCGTCCTCCCAAGGCTTATTCTCGTCCAATTAGGGTTTTTAACCAATCTTGTGCATCCAATAAGTACATTTGTGTCATTGGTTGAACATTTAGGTCATTTTCGTCCTCCCAAAGCTTATTCTCGTCCAATTAGGGTTTTTAACCAATCTTGTGCATCCAATAAGTACTTTTGTGTCATTGGTTGAACATTTAGGTCATTTTCGTCCTCCCAAGGCTTATTCTCGTCCAATTAGGGTTTTTAACCAATCTAGTGCATCCAATAAATGATTTTGTGTCATTGGTTGAACATTTAGGTCATTTTCGTCCTCCCAAGGCTTATTCTCGTCCAATTAGGGTTTTTAACCAATCTTGTGCATCCAATAAGTGATTTTGTGTCATTGGTTGAACATTTAGGTCATTTTCGTCCTCCCTAGGCTTATTCTCGTCCAATTAGGGTTTCTAACCAATCTTGTGCATCCAATAAGTAATTTTGTGTCATTGGTTGAACATTTAGGTCATTTTCGTCCTCCCAAGGCTTATTCTCGTCCAATTAGGGTTTTTAACCAATCTTGTGCATCCAATAAGTACATTTGTGTCATTGGTTGAACATTTAGGTCATTTTCGTCCTCCCAAGGCTTATTCTCGTCAATTAGGGTTTTTAACCAATCTTGTGCATCCAATAAGTGATTTTGTGTCATTGGTTGAACATTTAGGTCATTTTCGTCCTCCCTAGGCTTATTCTCGTCCAATTAGGGTTTTTAACCAATCTTGTGCATCCAATAAGTACATTTGTGTCATTGGTTGAACATTTAGGTCATTTTCGTCCTCCCAATGCTTATTCTCGTCCAATTAGGGTTTTTAACCAATATTGTGCATCCAATAAGTGATTTTGTGTCATTGGTTGAACATTTAGGTCATTTTCGTCCTCCCAAGGCTTATTCTCGTCCAATTAGGGTTTTTAACCAATCTTGTGCATCCAATAAGTACATTTGTGTCATTGGTTGAACATTTAGGTCATTTTCGTCCTCCCTAGGCTTATTCTCGTCCAATTAGGGTTTTTAACCAATCTTGTGCATCCAATAAGTGATTTTGTGTCACTGGTTGAACATTTAGGTCATTTTCCTCCTCCTAAGGCTTATTCTCGTCCAATTAGGGTTTTTAACCAATCTTGTGCATCCAATAAGTACATTTGTGTCATTGGTTGAACATTTAGGTCATTTTCGTCCTCCCAAGGCTTATTCTCGTCCAATTAGGGTTTTTAACCAATCTTGTGCATCCAATAAGCACATTTGCGTCATCGGTTGAACATTTAGGTCATTTTCGTCCTCCCAATGCTTATTCTCGTCCAATTAGGGTTTTTAACCAATCTTGTGCATCCAATAAGTACATTTGTGTCATTGGTTGAACATTTAGGTCATTTTCGTCCTCCCAACGCTTATTCTCGTCCAATTAGGGTTTTTAACTAATCTTGTGCATCCAATAAGTGATTTTGTGTCATTGGTTGAACATTTAGGTTATTTTCGTCCTCCCTAGGCTTATTCTCGTCTAATTAGGGGTTTTAACCAATCTTGTGCATCCAATAAGTACATTTGTGTCATTGGTTGAACATTTAGGTCATTTCATCCTCCCAAGGCTTTTTCTCGTCCAATTAGGGTTTTTAACCAATCTTGTGCATCCAATAAGTGATTTTGTGTCATTGGTTGAACATTTAGGTCATTTTCGTCCTCCCAAGGCTTATTCTCGTCCAATTAGGGTTTTTAACCAATCTTGTGCATCCAATAAGTACATTTGTGTCATTGGTTGAACATTTAGGTCATTTACGTCCTCCTTAGGCTTATTCTCGTCCAATTAGGGTTTTTAACCAATCTTGTGCTTCCAATAAGTACATTTGTGTCATTGGTTGAACATTTAGGTCATTTACGTCTTCCCTAGGCTTATTCTCGTCCAATTAGGGTTTTTAACCAATCTTGTGCATCCAATAAGTGATTTTGTGTCATTGGTTGAACATTTAGGTCATTTTCGTCCTCCCAAGGCTTATTCTCGTCCAATTAGGGTTTTTAACGAATGTTGTGCATCCAATAAGTGATTTCGTGTCATTCGTTGAATATTTAGGTCATTTTCGTCCTCCCTAGGCTTATTCTCGTCCAATTAGGGTTTTTAACCAATCTTGTGCATCCAATAAGTGATTTTGTGTCATTGGTTGAACATTTAGGTCATTTTCGTCCTCTCAAGGCTTATTCTCATCCAATTACGGTTTTTAACCAATCTTTTGCATCCAATAAGTACATTTGTGTCATTGGTTGAACATTTAGGTCATTTTCATCTTCCCAAGGCTTATTCTCGTCCAATTAGGGTTTTTACCCAATCTTGTGCATCCAATAAGTGATTTTGTGTCATTGGTTGAACAATTAGGTCATTTTCGTCCTCCCAAGGCTTATTCTTGCCAATTAGGGTTTTTAACGAATGTTGTGCATCCAATAAGTGATTTTGTGTCATTAATTGAACATTTAGGTCATTTTCGTCCTCCCTAGGCTTATTCACGTCCAATTAGGGTTTGTAACCAATCTTGTGCATCCAATAAGTACATTTGTGTCATTGGTTGAACATTCAGGTCATTTTCGTCCTCCCTAGGCTTATTCTCGTCCAATTAGGGTTTTTAACCAATCTTGTGCATCCAATAAGTACATTTGTGTCGTTGGTTGAATATTTAGGTCATTTTCGTCCTCCCTAGGCTTATTCTCGTCCAATTAGGGTTTTTAACCAATCTTGTGCATCCAATAAGTGATTTTGTGTCATTGGTTGAACATTTAGGTCATTTTCGTCCTCTCAAGGCTTATTCTCGTCCAATTACAGTTTTTAACCAATCTTTTGCATCCAATAAGTACCTTTGTGTCATTGGTTGAACATTTAGGTCATTTTCATCTTCCCAAGGCTTATTCTCGTCCAATTAGGATTTTTAACCAATCTTGTGCATCCAATAAGTGATTTTGTGTCATTGGTTGAACATTTAGGTCATTTTCGTGCTCCCAAGGCTTATTCTTGCCAATTTGGGTTTTTAACGAATGTTGTGCATCCAATAAGTGATTTTGTGTCATTGGTTGAACATTTAGATCATTTTCGTCCTCCCTAAGCTTATTCTCGTCCAATTAGGGGTTTTAACCAATCTTGTGCATCCAATAAGTACATTTGTGTCATTGGTTTAACATTTAGGTTATTTTCATCCTCCCTACGCTTATTCTCGTCCAAATAGGGTTTTTAACCAATCTTGTGCATCCAATAAGTGATTTTGAGTCATTGTTGAACATTTAGGTCATTTTCGTACTCCGAAGGCTTATTCTCGTGCAATTACGATTTTTAACCAATCTTGTGCATCCAATAAGTACATTTGTGTCATTGGTTGAACATTTAGGTCATTTTCGTCCTCCCAACGCTTATTCTCATCCAATTAGGGTTTTTAACCAATCTTGTGCATCCAATAAGTGATTTTGTGTCATTGGTTGAACATTTAGGTCATTTTCGTCCTCCTTAGGCTTATTCTCGTCCAATTAGGGGTTTTAACCAATCTTGTGCATCCAATAAGTACATTTGTGTCATTGGTTGAATATTTAGGTCATTTTCGTCCTCCCAATGCTTATTCTCGTCCAATTAGGGTTTTAACCAATCTTGTGCATCCAATAATTGATTTTGTGTCATTGGTTGAACATTTAGGTCATTTTCGTCCTCCCAATGCTTATTCTCGTCCAATTAGGGTTTTTTTAACCAATCTTGTGCATCCAATAAGTGATTTGGTGTCATTGTTTGAACATTTAGATCATTTTTCGTCCTCTTAAGGCTTATTCTCGTCCAATTAGGGGTTTTAACCAATCTTGTGCATACAATAAGTACATTTGTGTCATTGGTTGAACATTCAGGTCATTTTCGTCCTCCCTAGGCTTATTCTCGTCCAATTAGGGTTTTTAACCAATCTTGTGCATCCAATAAGTACATTTGTGTTGTTGGTTGAATATTTAGGTCATTTTCGTCCTCCCAAGGCTTATTCTCGTCCAATTAGGGTTTTTAACCAATCTTGTGCATCCAATAAGTGATTTTGTGTCATTGGTTGAACATTTAGGTCATTTTCGTCCTCCCTAGGCTTATTCTCATCCAGTTAGGGTTTTTAACCAATCTTGTGCATCCAATAAGTACATTTGTGTCATTGGTTGGACATTTAGGTCATTTTTGTCCTCCCTAGGCTTATTCTCGTCCAATTAGGGGTTTTAACCAATCTTGTGCATCCAATAAGTACATTTGTGTCATTGGTTGAACATTTAGGTCATTTTCATCCTCCCAATGCTTATTCTCGTCCAATTAGGGTTTTAACCAATCTTGTGCATCCAATAATTAATTTTGTGTCATTGGTTGAACATTTAGGTCATTTTCGTCCTCCCAATGCTTATTCTCGTCCAATTAGGGTTTTTTAACCAATCTTGTGCATCCAATAAGTGATTTTGTGTCATTGGTTGAACATTTAGATCATTTTCGTCCTCCCAATGCTTATTCTCGTCCAGTTAGGGGTTTTAACCAATCTTGTGCATCCAATAAGTACATTTGTGTCATTGGTTGAACATTTAGGTCATTTTCGTCCTCCTAATGCTTATTCTCGTCCAATTAGGGTTTTTAACCAATCTTGTGCATCCAATAAGTGCATTTGTGTCATTGGTTGGACATTTAGATCATTTTCGTCCTCCCTAGGCTTATTCTCGTCCAATTAGGGGTTTTAACCAATCTTGTGCATCCAATAAGTACATTTGTGTCATTGGTTGAACATTTAGGTCATTTTCGTCCTCCCTAGGCTTATTCTCGTCCAAATAGGGTTTTTAACCAATCTTGTGCATCCAATAAGTGATTTTGAGTCATTGTTGAACATTTAGGTCATTTTCGTACTCCGAAGGCTTATTCTCGTCCAATTACGGTTTTTAACCAATCTTGTGCATCCAATTAGTACATTTGTGTCATTGGTTTCACATTTAGGTCATTTTCGTCCTCCCAACGTTTATTCTCGTCCAATTAGGGTTTTTAACCAATCTTGTGCATCCAATAAGTGATTTTGTGTCATTGGTTGAACATTTAGGTCATTTTCGTCCTCCCTAGGCTTATTCTCGTCCAATTAGGGGTTTTAACCAATCTTGTGCATCCAATAAGTACATTTGTGTCATTGGTTGAACATTTAGGTTATTTTCGTCCTCCCAATGCTTACTCTCGTCCAATTAGGGTTTTAACCAATCTTGTGCATCCAATAATTGATTTTGTGTCATTGGTTGAACATTTAGGTCATTTTCGTCCTCCCAATGCTTATTCTCGTCCAATTAGGGTTTTTAACCAATCTTGTGCATCCAATAAGTGATTTTGTGTCATTGGTTGAACATTTAGGTCATTTTAGTCCTCCCAAGGCTTATTCTCGTTTAATTAGGGTTTTTAACCAATCTTGTGCATCCAATAACTGATTTTGTGTCATTGGTTGAACAGTTAGGTCATTTTCGTCCTCCTTAGGCTTATTCTCGTCCAATTAGGGTTTTTAACCAATCTTGTGCATCCAATAAGTACATTTGTGTCATTGGTTGAACATTTAGGTCATTTTCGTCCTCCCTAGGCTTATTCTCGTCCAATTAGGGTTTTTAACCAATCTTTTGCATCCAATAAGTACGTTTGTGTCATTGGTTGAACATTTAGATCATTTTCATCATCCCAAGGCTTATTCTCGTCCAATTAGGGCTTTTAAACAATCTTGTGCATCCAATAAGTGATTTTGTGTCATTGGTTGAACATTTAGGTCATTTTCGTCCTCCCAAGGCTTATTCTCGTCCAATTAGGGTTTTTAACAAATGTTGTGCATCCAATAAGTGATTTTGTGTCATTGGTTGAACATTTAGGTCATTTTCATCCTCCCTAGGCTTATTCTCGTCCAATTAGGGTTTTTAACCAATCTTGTGCATCCAATAAGTACATTTGTGTCATTGGTTGAACATTTAGGTCATTTTCGTCCTCCCAAAGCTTATTCTCGTCCAATTAGGGTTTTTAACCAATCTTGTGCATCCAATAAGTACATTTGTGTCATTGGTTGAACATTTAGGTCATTTTCGTCCTCCCTAGTCTTATTCTCGTCCAATTAGGGTTTTTAACCAATCTTGTGCATCCAATAAGTACATTTGCGTCATTGGTTGAAAATTTAGGTCATTTTCGTCCTCCGAAGGCTTATTCTCGTCCAATTAGGGTTTTTAACCAATCTTGTGCATCCAATAAGTGATTTTGTGTCATTGGTTGAACATTTAGGTCATTTTCGTCCTCCCTAGGCTTATTCTCATCCAATTAGGGTTTTTTAACCAATCTTGTGCATCCAATAAGTGATTTTCTGTCATTGGTTGAACATTTAGATCATTTTCGTCCTCCCATGGCTTATTCTCGTCCAATTAGGGGTTTTAACCAATCTTGTGCATCCAATAAGTACATTTGTGTCATTGGTTGAACATTCAGGTCATTTTCGTCCTCCCTAGGCTTATTCTCGTCCAATTAGGGTTTTTAACAAATCTTGTGCATCCAATAAGTACATTTGTGTCGTTGGTTGAATATTTAGGTCATTTTCGTCCTCCCTAGGCTTATTCTCGTCCAATTAGGGTTTTTAACCAATCTTGTGCATCCAATAAGTGATTTTGTGTCATTGGTTGAACATTTAGGTCATTTTCGTACTCCGAAGGCTTATTCTCGTCCAATTACGATTTTTAACCAATCTTGTGCATCCAATAAGTACATTTGTGTCATTGGTTGAACATTTAGGTCATTTTCGTCCTCCCAACGCTTATTCTCGTCCAATTAGGGTTTTTAACCAATCTTGTGCATCCAATAAGTGATTTTGTGTCATTGGTTGAACATTTAGGTCATTTTCGTCCTCCCTAGGCCTATTCTCGTCCAATTAGGGGTTTTAACCAATCTTGTGCATCCAATAAGTACATTTGTGTCATTGGTTGAATATTTAGGTCATTTTCGTCCTCCCAATGCTTATTCTCGTCCAATTAGGGTTTTAACCAATCTTGTGCATCCAATAATTGATTTTGTGTCATTGGTTGAACATTTAGGTCATTTTCGTCCTCCCAATGCTTATTTTCGTCCAATTAGGGTTTTTTAACCAATCTTGTGCATCCAATAAGTGATTTTTTGTCAATTGTTGAACATTTAGATCATTTTCGTCCTCCCAAGGCTTATTCTCGTCCAATTAGGGGTTTTAACCAATCTTGTGCATCCAATATGTACATTTGTGTCATTGGTTGAACATTCAAGTCATTTTCGTCCTCCCTAGGCTTATTCTCGTCCAATTAGGGTTTTTAACCAATCTTGTACATCCAATAAGTACATTTGTGTTGTTGGTTGAATATTTAGGTCATTTTCGTCCTCCCAAGGCTTATTCTCGTCCAATTAGGGTTTTTAACCAATCTTGTGCATCCAATAAGTGATTTTGTGTCATTGGTTGAACATTTAGGTCATTTTCGTCCTCCCTAGGCTTATTCTCATCCAGTTAGGGTTTTTAACCAATCTTGTGCATCCAATAAGTACATTTGTGTCATTGGTTGGACATTTAGGTCATTTTTGTCCTCCCTAGGCTTATTCTCGTCCAATTAGGGGTTTTAACCAATCTTGTGCATCCAATAAGTACATTTGTGTCATTGGTTGAACATTTAGGTCATTTTCATCCTCCCAATGCTTATTCTCGTCCAATTAGGGTTTTAACCAATCTTGTGCATCCAATAATTAATTTTGTGTCATTGGTTGAACATTTAGGTCATTTTCGTCCTCCCAATGCTTATTCTCGTCCAATTAGGGTTTTTTTAACCAATCTTGTGCATCCAATAAGTGATTTTGTGTCATTGGTTGAACATTTAGATCATTTTCGTCCTCCCATGGCTTATTCTCGTCCAATTACGGTTTTTAACCAATCTTTTGCATCCAATAAGTACATTTGTGTCATTGGTGAACATTTAGGTCATTTTCATCTTCCCAAGGCTTATTCTCGTCCAATTAGGGTTTTTAACCAATCTTGTGCATCCAATAAGTGATTTTCTGTCATTGGTTGAACATTTAGGTCATTTTCGTCCTCCCAAGGCTTATTCTTGCCAATAAGGGTTTTTAACAAATGTTGTGCATCCAATAAGTGATTTTGTGTCATTGGTTGAACATTTAGGCCATTTTCGTCCTCCCTAGGCTTGTTCACGTCCAATTAGGGTTTTTAACCAATCTTGTGCTTCCAATAAGTACATTTGTGTCATTGTTTGAACATTTAGGTCATTTTCGTCCTCCCTAGGCTTATTCTCGTCCAATTAGGGTTTTTAACCAATCTTGTGCATCCAATAAGTGATTTTGTGTCATTGGTTGAACATTTAGGTCATTTTCGTAATCCGAAGGCTTATTCTCGTCCAATTACGATTTTTAACCAATCTTGTGCATCCAATAAGTACATTTGTGTCATTGGTTGAACATTTAGGTCATTTTCGTCCTCCCAACGCTTATTCTCGTCCAATTAGGGTTTTTAACCAATCTTGTGCATCCAATAAGTGATTTTGTGTCATTGGTTGAACATTTAGGTCATTTTCGTCCTCTCAAGGCTTATTCTCGTCCAATTACGGTTTTTAACCAATCTTTTGCATCCAATAAGTACATTTGTGTCATTGGTTGAACATTTAGGTCATTTTCATCTTCCCAAGGCTTATTCTCGTCCAATTAGGGTTTTTAACCAATCTTGTGCATCCAATAAGTGATTTTGTGTCATTGGTTGAACATTTAGGTCATTTTCGTCCTCTCAAGGCTTATTCTCGTCCAATTAGGGTTTTTAACCAATCTTTTGCATCCAATAAGTACGTTTGTGTCATTTTTTGAACATTTAGATCATTTTCATCCTCCCAAGGCTTATTCTCGTCCAATTAGGGTTTTAACCAATCTTGTGCATCCAATAAGTGATTTTGTGTCATTGGTTGAACATTTAGGTCATTTTCGTCCTCCTAAGGCTTATTCTCGTCCAATTAGGGTTTTTAACCAATCTTGTGCATCCAATAAGTACATTTGTGTCATTGGTTGAACATTAAGGTCATTTTCGTCCTCCCAAGGCTTATTCTCGTCCAATTAGGGGTTTTAACCAATCTTGTGCATCCAATAAGTGATTTTGTGTCATTGGTTGAACATTTAGGTCATTTTCGTCCTCCCTAGGCTTATTCTCGTCCAAATAGGGTTTTTAACCAATCTTGTGCATCCAATAAGTGATTTTGAGTCATTGTTGAACATTTAGGTCATTTTCGTACTCCGAAGGCTTATTCTCGTCCAATTACGGTTTTTAACCAATCTTGTGCATCCAATAAGTGATTTTGTGTCATTGGTTGAACATTTAGATCATTTTCGTCCTCCCTAGGCTTATTCTCGTCCAATTAGGGGTTTTAACCAATCTTGTGCATCCAATAAGTACATTTGTGTCATTGGTTGAACATTTAGGTCATTTTCGTTCTCCCTAGGCTTATTCTCGTCCAAATAGGGTTTTTAACCAATCTTGTGCATCCAATAAGTGATTTTGAGTCATTGTTGAACATTTAGGTCATTTTCGTACTCCGAAGGCTTATTCTCGTCCAATTACGGTTTTTAACCAATCTTGTGCATCCAATAAGTACATTTGTGTCATTGGTTTAACATTTAGGTCATTTTCGTCCTCCCAACGTTTATTCTCGTCCAATTAGGGTTTTTAACCAATCTTGTGCATCCAATAAGTGATTTTGTGTCATTGGTTGAACATTTAGGTCATTTTCGTCCTCCCTTGGCTTATTCTCGTCCAATTAGGGGTTTTAACCAATCTTGTGCATCCAATAAGTACATTTGTGTCATTGGTTGAATATTTAGGTTATTTTCGTCCTCCCAATGCTTATTCTCGTCCAATTAGGGTTTTTACCAATCTTGTGCATCCAAGAATTGATTTTGTGTCATTGGTTGAACATTTAGGTCATTTTCGTCCTCCCAATGCTTCTTCTCGTCCAATTAGGGTTTTTAACCAATCTTGTGCATCCAATAAGTGATTTTGTGTCATTGGTTGAACATTTAGGTCATTTTCATCTTCCCAAGGCTTATTCTCGTCCAATTAGGGTTTTTAACCAATCTTGTGCATCCAATAAGTGATTTTGTGTCATTGGTTGAACATTTAGGTCATTTTCGTCCTCCCTAGGCTTATTCTCGTCCAATTAGGGTTTTTAACAAATAGTGTGCATCCAATAAGTACATTTGTGTCATTGGTTGAACATTTAGGTCATTTTCGTCCTCCCAATGCTTATTCTCGTCCAGTTAGGGTTTTAACCAATCTTGTGCATCCAATAATTGATTTTGTGTCATTGGTTGAACATTTAGGTCATTTTCGTCCTCCCAATGCTTATTCTCGTCCAATTAGGGTTTTTTAACCAATCTTGTGCATCCAATAAGTGATTTTGTGTCATCGGTTGAACATTTAGATCATTTTCGTCCTCCCAAGGCTTATTCTCGTCCAATTAGGGGTTTTAACCAATCTTGTGCATCCAATAAGTACATTTGTGTCATTGGTTGAACATTCAGGTCATTTTCGTCCTCCCTAGGCTTATTCTCGTCCAATTAGGGTTTTTAACCAATCTTGTGCATCCAATAAGTACATTTGTGTCGTTGGTTGAATATTTAGGTCATTTTCGTCCTCCCTAGGCTTATTCTCGTCCAATTAGGGTTTTTAACCAATCTTGTGCATCCAATAAGTGATTTTGTGTCATTGGTTGAACATTTAGGTCATTTTCTTCCTCCCTAGGCTTATTCTTGTCCAATTAGGGGTTTTAACCAATCTTGTGCATCCAATAAGTACATTTGTGTCATTGGTTGAACATTTAGGTTATTTTCGTCCTCCCAATGCTTATTCTCGTCCAATTAGGGTTTTAACCAATCTTGTGCATCCAATAATTGATTTTGTGTCATTGGTTGAACATTTAGGTCATTTTCGTCCTCCCAATGCTTATTTTCGTCCAATTAGGGTTTTTAACCAATCTTGTGCATCCAATAAGTGATTTTGTGTCATTGGTTGAACATTTAGGTCATTTTCGTCCTCCCTAGGCTTATTCTCGTCCAATTAGGGTTTTTAACCAATCTTGTGCATCCAAGAAGTGATTTTGTGTCATTGGTTGAACATTTAGGTCATTTTCGTCCTCCCTATGCTTATTCTCGTCCAATTAGGGTTTTTAACCAATCTTGTGCATCCAATAAGTACATTTGTGTCATTGGTTGAACATTTAGGTCATTTTCGTCCTCCCAACGCTTATTCTCGTCCAATTAGGGTTTTTAACTAATCTTGTGCATCCAATAAGTGATTTTGTGTCATTGGTTGAACATTTAGGTTATTTTCGTCCTCCCTAGGCTTATTCTCGTCTAATTAGGGGTTTTAACCAATCTTGTGCATCCAATAAGTACATTTGTGTCATTGGTTGAACATTTAGGTCATTTCATCCTCCCAAGGCTTTTTCTCGTCCAATTAGGGTTTTTAACCAATCTTGTGCATCCAATAAGTGATTTTGTGTCATTGGTTGAACATTTAGGTCATTTTCGTCCTCCCAAGGCTTATTCTCGTCCAATTAGGGTTTTTAACCAATCTTGTGCATCCAATAAGTACATTTGTGTCATTTGTTGAACATTTAGGACATTTTCGTCATCCCAAGGCATATTCTCGTCCAATTAGGGTTTTTAACCAATCTTGTGCATCCAATAAGTGATTTTGTGTCATTGGTTGAACATTTAGGTCATTTTCGTCCTCCCTAGGCTTATTCTCGTCCAATTAGGGTTTTTAACCAATCTTGTGCATCCAATAAGTGATTTTGTGTCATTGGTTGATCATTTAGGTCATTTTCGTCCTCCCTAAGCTTATTCTCGTCCAATTAGGGTATTTAACCAATCTTGTGCATCCAATAAGTACACTTGTGTCATTGGTTGAACATTTAGGTCATTTTCGTCCTCCCAATGCTTATTCTCGTCCAATTAGGGTTTTTAACCAATCTTGTGCATCCAATAAGTGATTTTGTGTCATTGGTTGAACATTTAGGTCATTTTCGTCCTCTCAAGGCTTATTCTCGTCCAATTACGGTTTTTAACCAATCTTTTGCATCCAATAAGTACCTTTGTGTCATTGGTTGAACATTTAGGTCATTTTCATCTTCCCAAGGCTTATTCTCGTCCAATTAGGATTTTTAACCAATCTTGTGCATCCAATAAGTGATTTTGTGTCATTGGTTCAACATTTAGGTCATTTTCGTCCTCCCAAGACTTATTCTTGCCAATTAGGGTTTTTAACGAATGTTGTGCATCCAATAAGTGATTTTGTGTCATTGGTTGAACATTTAGATCATTTTCGTCCTCCCTAGGCTTATTCTCGTCCAATTAGGGGTTTTAACCAATCTTGTGCATCCAATAAGTACATTTGTGTCATTGGTTGAACATTTAGGTCATTTTCGTTCTCCCTAGGCTTATTCTCGTCCAAATAGGGTTTTTAACCAATCTTGTGCATCCAATAAGTGATTTTGAGTCATTGTTGAACATTTAGGTCATTTTCGTACTCCGAAGGCTTATTCTCGTCCAATTACGGTTTTTAACCAATCTTGTGCATCCAATAAGTACATTTGTGTCATTGGTTTAACATTTAGGTCATTTTCGTCCTCCCAACGTTTATTCTCGTCCAATTAGGGTTTTTAACCAATCTTGTGCATCCAATAAGTGATTTTGTGTCATTGGTTGAACATTTAGGTCATTTTCATCTTCCCTAGGCTTATTCTCGTCCAATTAGGGTTTTTAACCAATCTTGTCCATCCAATAAGTGATTTTGTGTCATTGGTTGAACATTTAGATCATTTTCGTCCTCCCTAGGCTTATTCTCGTCTAATTAGGGGTTTTAACCAATCTTGTGCATCCAATAAGTACATTTGTGTCATTGGTTGAACATTTAGGTCATTTTCGTCCTCCCAACGCTTATTCTCGTCCAATTAGGGTTTTTAACCAATCTTGTGCATCCAATAAGTGATTTTGTGTCTTTGGTTGAACATTTAGG
>JBBPBP010000216.1:267226-283302 GCA_037974735.1 Cicer chorassanicum
GGCTTATTCTCGTCCAATTAGGGGTTTTAACCAATCTTGTGCATCCAATAAGTACATTTGTGTCATTGGTTGAACATTCAGGTCATTTTCGTCCTCCCTAGGCTTATTCTCGTCCAATTAGGGTCTTTAACCAATCTTGTGCATCCAATAAGTACATTTGTGTCATTGGTTGAATATTTAGGTCATTTTCATCCTCCCAAGTCTTATTCTCGTTCAATTAGGGTTTTTAACCAATCTTGTGCATCCAATTATTGATTTTGTGTCATTGGTTGAACATTTAGGTCATTTTCGTCCTCCCTAGGCTTATTCTCATCCAATTAGGGTTTTTAACCAATCTTGTGCATCCAATAAGTACATTTGTGTCATTGGTTAGACATTTAGGTCATTTTCGTCCTCCCTAGGCTTATTCTCGTCCAATTAGGGGTTTTAACCAATCTTGTGCAACCAATAAGTACATTTGTGTCATTGGTTGAACATTTAGGTCATTTTCGTCCTCCCAATGCTTATTCTCGTCCAATTAGGGTTTTAACCAATCTTGTGCATCCAATAATTGATTTTGTGTCATTGGTTGAACATTTAGGTCATTTTCGTCCTCCCAAGGCTTATTCTCGTCCAATTAGGGGTTTTAACCAATCTTGTGCATCCAATAAGTACATTTGTGTCATTGGTTGAACATTTAGGTCATTTTCGTCCTCCCTAGGCTTATTCTCGTCCAATTAGGGTTTTTAACCAATCTTGTGCATCCAAAGTGATTTTGTGTCATTGGTTGAATATTTAGGTCATTTTCGTCCTCCCAAGGCTTATTCTCGACAAATTAGGATTTTTAACCAATATTGTGCATCCAATAAGTGATTTTGTGTCATTGGTTGAACATTTAGGTCATTTTCGTCCTCCCAAGGCTTATTCTCGTCCAATTTTGGTTTTTAACCAATCTTGTGCATCCAATAAGTGATTTTGTGTCATTGGTTGAACATTTAGGTCATTTTCATCCTCACAAGGCTTATTCTCGTCCAATTAGGGTTTTTAACCAATCTTGTGCATCCAATAAGTACATTTGTGTCATTGGTTGAACATTTAGGTCATTTTCGTCCTCCCAAGGCTTATTCTCGTCCAATTAGGGTTTTTAACCAATCTTGTGCATCCAATAAGTGATTTTGTGTCATTGGTTGAACATTTATATTATTTTCGTCCTCCCTAGGCTTATTCTCGTGCAATTAGGGGTTTTAACCAATCTTGTGCATCCAATAAGTACATTTGTGTCATTGGTTGAACATTTAGGTCATTTTCGTCCTCCCTAGGCTTATTCTCGTCCAATTAGGGTTTTTAACCAATCTTGTGCATCCAATACGTACATTTGTGTCATTGGTTGAATATTTAGGTCATTTTCGTCCTCCCAAGGCTTATTCTCGTCCAATTAGGGTTTTTAACCAATCTTGTGCATCCAATAAGTGATTTTGTGTCATTGGTTGAACATTTAGGTCATTTTCGTCCTTCCTAGGCTTATTCTCGTACAATTAGGGTTTTTAACCAATCTTGTGCATCCAATAAGTACATTTGTGTCTTTGGTTGAACATTTAGGTCATTTTCGTCCTCCCAATTCTTATTCTCGTCCAATTAGGGTTTTTAACCAATCTTGTGCATCCAATAAGTGATTTTGTGTCATTGGTTGAACATTTAGGTCATTTTCGTCCTCTCAAGGCTTATTCTCGTCCAATTAGGGTTTTTAACCAATCTTTTGCATCCAATAAGTACGTTTGTGTCATTGGTTGAACATTTAGATCATTTTCATCCTCCCAAGGCTTATTCTCGTCCAATTAGGGTTTTTAACCAATCTTGTGCATCCAATAAGTGATTTTATGTCATTGGTTGGACATTTAGATCATTTTTGTCCTCCCTAGGCTTATTCTCGTCCAATTAGGGGTTTTAACCAATCTTGTGCATCCAATAAGTACATTTGTGTCATTGGTTGAACATTTAGGTCATTTTCATCCTCCCAACGCTTATTCTCGTCCAATAAGGGTTTTTAACCATCTTTTGCATCCAATAAGTGATTTTGTGTCATTGGTTGAGCATTTAGGTCATTTTCGTCCTCCCTAGGATTATTCTCGTCCAATTAGGGGTTTTAACCAATCTTGTGCATCCAATAAGTACATTTGTGTCATTGGTTGAACATTTAGGTCATTATCGTCCTCCCAATGCTTATTCTCGTCCAATTAGGGTTTTTTACCAATCTTGTGCATCCAATAAGTGATTTTGTGTCATTGGTTGAACATTTAGGTCATTTTCGTCCTTTTAAGGCTTATTCTCATCCAATTAGGGGTTTTAACCAATCTTGTGCATCCAATAAGTACATTTGTGTCATTGGTTGAACATTTAGGTCATTTTCGTCCTCCCTAGGCTTATTCTCGTCCAATTAGGGTTTTTAACCAATCTTGTGCATCCAATAAGTGATTTTGTGTCGTTGGTTAAACATTTAGGTCATTTTCGTCCTCCCAAGGCTTATTCTCGTCCAATTAGGGTTTTTAACCAATCTTGTGCATCCAATAAGTACATTTGTGTCATTGGTTGAACATTTAGGTCATTTTCGTCCTCCTAATGCTTATTCTCGTCCAATTAGGGTTTTTAACCAATCTTGTGCATCCAATAAGTGCATTTGTGTCATTGGTTTAACATTTAGATCATTTTCGTCCTCCCTAGGCTTATTCTCGTCCAATTAGGGGTTTTAACCAATCTTTTGCATCCAATAAGTACATTTGTGTCATTGGTTGAACATTTAGGTCATTTTCGTCCTCCCTAGGCTTATTCTCGTCCAAATAGGGTTTTTAACCAATCTTGTGCATCCAATAAGTGATTTTGAGTCATTGTTGAACATTTAGGTCATTTTCGTACTCCGAAGGCTTATTCTCGTCCAATTACGGTTTTTAACCAATCTTGTGCATCCAATAAGTACATTTGTGTCATTGGTTTCACATTTAGGTCATTTTCGTCCTCCCAACGTTTATTCTCGTCCAATTAGGGTTTTTAACCAATCTTGTGCATCCAATAAGTGATTTTGTGTCATTGGTTGAACATTTAGGTCATTTTCGTCCTCCCTAGGCTTATTCTCGTCTAATTAGGGGTTTTAACCAATCTTGTGCATCCAATAAGTACATTTGTGTCATTGGTTGAACATTTAGGTTATTTTCGTCCTCCCAATGCTTATTCTCGTCCAATTAGGGTTTTAACCAATCTTGTGCATCCAATAATTGATTTTGTGTCATTGGTTGAACATTTAGGTCATTTTCGTCCTCCCAATGCTTATTTTCGTCCAATTAGGGTTTTTAACCAATCTTGTGCATCCAATAAGTGATTTTGTGTCATTGGTTGAACATTTAGGTCATTTTCGTCCTCCCAATGCTTATTCTCGTCCAATTAGGGTTTTTAACCAATCTTGTGCATCCAATAAGTACATTCGTGTCATTGGTTGAACATTTAGGTCATTTTCGTCCTCCCAAGGCTTATTCTCGTCCAATTAGGGTTTTTAACCAATCTTGTGCATCCAATAAGTGATTTTGTGTCATTGGTTGAACATTTAGGTCATTTTTCATCCTCCCAAGGCTTATTCTCGTCCAATTAGGGTTTTTAACCAATCTTGTGCATCCAATAAGTGATTTTGTGTCATTGGTTGAACATTTAGGTCATTTTCGTCCTCCCAAGGCTTATTCTCGTCCAATTAGGGTTTTTAACCAATCTTGTGCATCCAATAAGTGATTTTGTGTCATTGGTTGAACATTTAGATCATTTTCGTCCTCCCAAGGCTTATTCTCGTCCAATTAGGGTTTTTAACCAATCTTCTGCATCCAATAAGTGATTTTGTGTCATTGGTTGAACATTTAGGTCATTTTCATCCTCCCAAGGCTTATTCTCGTCCAATTAGGGTTTTTAACCAATCTTGTGCATCCAATAAGTGATTTTGTGTCATTGGTTGAACATTTAGGTCATTTTCGTCCTCCCAAGGCTTATTCTCGTCCAATTAGGGTTTTTAACCAATCTTGTGCATCCAATAAGTGATTTTGTGTCATTGGTTGAACATTTAGGTCATATGCGTCCTCCCAAGGCTTAGTCTCGCCTAATTAGGGATTTTAACCAATCTTGTGCACACAATAAGTGATTTTGTGTCATTGGTTTAACATTTAGGTCATTTTCGTCCTCCCTAGGCTTATTGTCGTCCAATTATGGTTTTTAACCAATCTTGTGCATCCAATAAGTACATTTGTGTCATTGGTTGAACATTTAGGTCATTTTCGTCCTCCCAAGGCTTATTCTCGTCCAATTAGGGTTTTTAACCAATCTTGTGCATCCAATAAGTGATTTTGTGTCATTGGTTGAACATTTAGGTCATTTTCGTCCTCCCAAGGCTTATTCTTGCCAATAAGGGTTTTTAACAAATGTTGTGCATCCAATAAGTGCTTTTGTGTTATTGGTTGAACATTTAGGTCATTTTCGTCCTCCCTTGGCTTATTCTCGTCCAATTAGGGGTTTTAACCAATCTTGTGCATCCAATAAGTGATTTTGTGTCATTGGTTGAACATTTAGGTCATTTTCTTCCTCCCTTGGCTTATTCTCGTCCAATTAGGGGTTTTAACAAATGTTGTGCATCCAATAAGTGCTTTTGTGTTATTGGTTGAACATTTAGGTCATTTTCGTCCTCCCTTGGCTTATTCTCGTCCAATTAGGGGTTTTAACCAATCTTGTGCATCCAATAAGTACATTTGTGTCATTGGTTGAACATTTAGGTTATTTTCGTCCTCCCAATGCTTATTCTCGTCCAATTAGGGTTTTAACCAATCTTGTGCATCCAATAATTGATTTTGTGTCATTGGTTGAACATTTAGGTCATTTTCGTCCTCCCAATGCTTATTTTCGTCCAATTAGGGTTTTTAACCAATCTTGTGCATCCAATAAGTGATTTTGTGTCATTGGTTGAACATTTAGGTCATTTTCGTCCTCCCAATGCTTATTCTCGTCCAATTAGGGTTTTTAACCAATCTTGTGCATCCAATAAGTACATTTGTGTCATTGGTTGAACATTTAGTTCATTTTCGTCCTCCCAAGGCTTATTCTCGTCCAATTAGGGTTTTTAACCAATCTTGTGCATCCAATAAGTAAATTTGTGTCATTGGTTGAACATTTAGGTCATTTTCGTCCTCCCAAGGCTTATTCTCGTCCAATTAGGGTTTTTAACCAATCTTGTGCATCCAATAAGTACAGTTGTGTCATTGGTTGATTATTTAGGTCATTTTCATCCTCCCAAGGCTTATTCTCGTCCAATTAGGGTTTTTAACCAATCTTGTGCATCCAATAAGTGATTTTGTGTCATTGGTTGAACATTTAGGTCATTTTCGTCCTCCCAAGGCTTATTCTCGTCCAATTAAGGTTTTTAACCTATCTTGTGCATCCAATAAGTACATTTGTGTCATTGGTTGAACATTTAGGTCACTTTCTTCCTCCCAAGGCTTATTCTCGTCCAATTAGGGTTTTTAACCAATCTTGTGCATCCAATACGTACATTTGTGTCATTGGTTGAACATTTAGGTCATTTTCGTCCTCCCAAGGCTTATTCTCGTCCAATTAGGGTTTTTAACCAATCTTGTGCATCCAATAAGTACATTTGTGTCATTGGTTGAACATTTAGGTCATTTTCGCCCTCCTAAAGCTTATTCTTGTCCAATTAGGGTTTTTAACCAATCTTGTGCATCCAATAAGTGATTTTGTGTCATTGGTTGAACATTTAGGTCAATTTCGTCCTCCCTAGGCTTATTCTCGTCCAATTAGGAATTTTAACCAATCTTGTGCATCCAATAAGTACATTTGTGTCATTGGTTGGACATTTAGGTCATTTTCGTCCTCCCAATGCTTATTCTCGTCCAATTAGGGTTTTTAACCAATCTTGTGCATCCAATAAGTGATTTTGTGTCATTGGTTGAACATTTAGGTCATTTTCGTCCTCTCAAGGCTTATTCTCGTCCAATTAGGGTTTTTAACCAATCTTTTGCATCCAATAAGTACGTTTGTGTCATTGGTTGAACATTTAGGTCATTTTCGTCCTCCCAATGCTTATTCTCGTCCAATTAGGGTTTTAACCAATCTTGTGCATCCAATAATTGATTTTGTGTCATTGGTTGAACATTTAGGTCATTTTCGTCCTCCCAATGCTTATTCTCGTCCAATTAGGGTTTTTTAACCAATCTTGTGCATCCAATAAGTGATTTTATGTCATTGGTTGAACATTTATATCATTTTCGTCCTCCCAAGGCTTATTCTCGTCCAATTAGGGGTTTTAACCAATCTTGTGCATCCAATAAGTACATTTGTGTCATTGGTTGAACATTCAGGTCATTTTCGTCCTCCCTAGGCTTATTCTCGTCCAATTAGGGTCTTTAACCAATCTTGTGCATCCAATAAGTACATTTGTGTCATTGGTTGAATATTTAGGTCATTTTCATCCTCCCAAGTCTTATTCTCGTCCAATTAGGGTTTTTAACCAATCTTGTGCATCCAATTATTGATTTTGTGTCATTGGTTGAACATTTAGGTCATTTTCGTCCTCCCTAGGCTTATTCTCATCCAATTAGGGTTTTTAACCAATCTTGTGCATCCAATAAGTACATTTGTGTCATTGGTTGGACATTTAGGTCATTTTCGTCCTCCCATGGCTTATTCTCGTCCAATTAGGGGTTTTAACCAATCTTGTGAATCCAATAAGTACATTTGTGTCATTGGTTGAACATTCAGGTCATTTTCGTCCTCCCTACGCTTATTCTCGTCCAATTAGGGTTTTTAACCAATCTTGTGCATCCAATAAGTACATTTGTGTCGTTGGTTGAATATTTAGGTTATTTTCGTCCTCCCTAGGCTTATTCTCGTCCAATTAGGGTTTTTAACCAATCTTGTGCATCCAATAAGTGATTTTGTGTCATTGGTTGAACATTTAGGTCATTTTCGTCGTCTTAAGGCTTATTCTCGTCCAATTACGGTTTTTAACCAATCTTTTGCATCCAATAAGTACATTTGTGTCATTGGTTGAACATTTAGGTCATTTTCATCTTCCCAAGGCTTATTCTCGTCCAATTAGGGTTTTTAACCAATCTTGTGCATCCAATAAGTGATTTTGTGTCATTGGTTGAACATTTAGGTCATTTTCGTCCTCCCAAGGCTTATTCTTGCCAATAAGGGTTTTTAACAAATGTTGTGCATCCAATAAGTGCTTTTGTGTTATTGGTTGAACATTTAGGTCATTTTCGTCCTCCCTTGGCTTATTCTCGTCCAATTAGGGGTTTTAACCAATCTTGTGCATCCAATAAGTACATTTGTGTCATTGGTTGAACATTTAGGTTATTTTCGTCCTCCCAATGCTTATTCTCGTCCAATTAGGGTTTTAACCAATCTTGTGCATCCAATAATTGATTTTGTGTCATTGGTTGAACATTTAGGTCATTTTCGTCCTCCCTAGGCTTATTCACGTCCAATTAGGGTTTTTAACCAATCTTGTGCATCCAATAAGTACATTTGTGTCATTGGTTGAACATTTAGGTCATTTTCGTCCTCCTAATGCTTATTCTCGTCCAATGAGGGTTTTTAACCAATCTTGTGCATCCAAATAGTGCATTTGTGTCATTGGTTGAACATTTAGATCATTTTCGTCCTCCCTAGGCTTATTCTCGTCCAATTAGGGGTTTTAACCAATCTTGTGCATCCAATAAGTACATTTGTGTCATTGGTTGAACATTTAGGTCATTTTCGTCCTCCCTAGGCTTATTCTCGTCCAAATAGGGTTTTTAACCAATCTTGTGCATCCAATAAGTGATTTTGAGTCATTGTTGAACATTTAGGTCATTTTCGTACTACGAAGGCTTATTCTCGTCCAATTACGGTTTTTAACCAATCTTGTGCATCCAATAAGTACATTTGTGTCATTGGTTTAACATTTAGGTCATTTTCGTCCTCCCAACGTTTATTCTCGTCCAATTAGGGTTTTTAACCAATCTTGTGCATCCAATAAGTGATTTTGTGTCATTGGTTGAACATTTAGGTCATTTTCGTCCTCCCTAGGCTTATTCTCGTCCAATTAGGGGTTTTAACCAATCTTGTGCATCCATTAAGTACATTTGTGTCATTGGTTGAACATTTAGGTTATTTTCGTCCTCCCAATGCTTATTCTCGTCCAATTAGGGTTTTAACCAATCTTGTGCATCCAATAATTGATTTTGTGTCATTGGTTGAACATTTAGGTCATTTTCGTCCTCCCAATGCTTATTCTCGTCCAATTAGGGTTTTTAACCAATCTTGTGCATCCAATAAGTAATTTTGTGTCATTGGTTGAACATTTAGGTCATTTTCGTCCTCCCTAGGCTTATTCTCGTCCAATTAGGGGTTTTAACCAATCTTGTGCATCCAATAAGTACATTTGTGTCATTGGTTGAACATTTAGGTTATTTTCATCCTCCCAATGCTTATTCTCTTCCAATTAGGGTTTTAACCAATCTTGTGCATCCAATAATTTATTTTGTGTCATTGGTTGAACATTTAGGTCATTTTCGTCCTCCCAATGCTTATTCTCGTCCAATTAGGGTTTTTTAACCAATCTTGTGCATCCAATAAGTGATTTTGTGTCATTGGTTGAACATTTAGATCATTTTCGTCCTCCCAATGCTTATTCTCGTCCAATTAGGGGTTTTAACCAATCTTGTGCATCCAATAAGTACATTTGTGTCATTGGTTGAACATTTAGGTCATTTTCGTCCTACCTAGGCTTATTCCCGTCCAATTAGGGTTTTTAACCAATCTTGTGCATCCAATAGGTACATTTGTGTCGTTGGTTGAATATCTAGGTCATTTTCGTCCTCCCAAGGCTTATTCTCGTCCAATTAGGGTTTTTAACCAATCTTGTGGATCCAATAAGTACATTTGTGTCATTGGTTGAACATTTAGGTCATTTTCGTCCTCCCAAGGCTTATTCTCGTCCAATTAGGGTTTTTAACCAATCTTGTGCATCCAATAAGTACATTTGTGTCATTGGTTGAACATTTAGGTCATTTTCATCCTCCCAAGGCTTATTCTCGTCCAATTAGGGTTTTTAACAAATCTTGTGCATCCAATAAGTACATTTGTGTCATTGGTTGAACATTTAGGTCATTTTCGTACTTCCAATGCTTAGTCTCGTCCAATTAGGGTTTTGAACCAATCTTGTGCATCCAATAAGTACATTTGTGTCATTGGTTGAACATTTAGGTCATTTTCGTCCTCCCAAGGCTTATTCTCGTCCAATTAGGGTTTTTAACCAATCTTGTGCATCCAATAAGTACATTTGTGTCATTGGTTGAACATTTAGGTCATTTTCGTCCTCCCAAGGCTTATTCTCATCCAATTAGAGTTTTTAACCAATCTTGTGCATCCAATAAGTGATTTTGTGTCGTTGGTTGAACATTTAGGTCATTTTCGTCCTCCCAAGGCTTATTCTCGTCCAATTAGGGTTTTTAACCAATCTTGTGCATCCAATAAGTACACTTGTGTCATTGGTTGAACATTTAGGTCATTTTCGTCCTCTCAAGGCTTATTCTCGTCCAATTAGGGTTTTTAACCAATCTTGTGCATCCAATAAGTGATTTTGTGTCGTTGGTTGAACATTTAGGTCATTTTCGTCCTCCATAGGCTTATTCTCGTCCAATTAGGGTTTTTAACCAATCTTGTGCATCCAATAAGTACATTTGTGTCATTGGTTGAACATTTAGGTCAATTTCGTCCTCCCAAGGCTTATTCTCGTCCAATTAGGGTTTCTAACCAATCTTGTGCATCCAATAAGTGATTTTGTGTCATTGGTTATACATTTAGGTCATTTTCGTCCTCCCAAGGCTTATTCTCGTCCAATTAGGGTTTTTAACCAATCTTGTGCATCCAATAAGTGATTTTGTGTCATTGGTTGAACATTTAGGTCATTTTCGTCCTCCCAAGGCTTATTCTCGTCCAATTAGGGTTTTTAACCAATCTTGTGCATCCAATAAGTACATTTGTGTCATTGGTTGAACATTTAGGTCATTTTCATCCTCCCAAGGCTTATTCTCGTCCAATTAGGGTTTTTAACCAATCTTTATAATCCAATAAGTGATTTTGTGTCGTTGGTTGAACATTTAGGTCATTTTCGTCCTCCATAGGCTTATTCTCGTCCAATTAGGGTTTTTAACCAATCTTGTGCATCCAATAAGTACATTTGTGTCATTGGTTGAACATTTAGGTCATTTTCGTCCTCCCAAGGCTTATTCTCGTCCAATTAGGGTTTTTAACCAATCTTGTGCATCCAATAAGTACATTTGTGTCATTGGTTGAACATTTAGGTCATTTTCGTCCACCCAAGACTTATTCTCATCCAATTAGGGTTTTTAACCAATCTTGTGCATCCAATAAGTACATTTGTGTCATTGGTTGAACATTTAGGTCATTTTCGTCCTCCTAAAGCTTATTCTCGTCCAATTAGGGTTTTTAACCAATCTTGTGCATCCAATAAGTACATTTGTGTCATTTGTTGAACATTTATGTCATTTTCGTCCTCCCAAGGCTTATTCTCGTCCAATTAGGGTTTTTAACCAATCTTGTGCATCCAATAAGTACATTTGTGTCATTGGTTGAACATTTAGGTCATTTTCATCCTCCCAAGGCTTATTCTCGTCCAATTAGGGTTTTTAACCAATCTTGTGCATCCAATAAGTACATTTGTGTCATTGGTTGAACATTTAGGTCATTTTCGTCCACCCAAGGCTTATTCTCGTCCAATTAGGGTTTTTAACCAATCTTGTGCATCCAATAAGTGATTTTGTGTCGTTGGTTGAACATTTAGGTCATTTTCGTCCTCCCAAGGCTTATTCTCGTCCAATTAGGGTTTTTAACCAATCTTGTGCATCCAATAAG
Source organism: Cicer chorassanicum (assembly GCA_037974735.1). Lineage (NCBI taxonomy): Eukaryota > Viridiplantae > Streptophyta > Magnoliopsida > Fabales > Fabaceae > Cicer > Cicer chorassanicum. Next base: position 278,168 of record JBBPBP010000216.1, read on the forward strand.
TACATTTGATTCATTGGTTGAACATTTAGGTCATTTTCGTCCTCCCAAGGCTTATTCTCGTCCAATTAGGGTTTTTAACCAATCTTGTGCATCCAATAAGTACATTTGTGTCATTGGTTGAACATTTAGGTCATTTTCGTCCTCCCAAGGCTTATTCTCGTCAAATTAGGGTTTTTAACCAATCTTGTGCATCCAATAAGTGCTTTTGTGTCATTGGTTGAACATTTAGGTCATTTTCGTCCTCCCTAGGCTTATTCTCGTCCAATTAGGGTTTTTAACCAATCTTGTGCATCCAATAAGTACGTTTGTGTCATTGGTTGAACATTTAGGTCATTTTCGTCCTCCCGAGGCTTATTCTCGTCCAATTAGGGTTTTTAACCAATCTTGTGCATCCAATAAGTGATTTTGTGTCATTGGTTGAACATTTAGGTCATTTTCGTCCTCCCAATGCTTATTCTCGTCCAATTAGGGTTTTTAACCATTCTTGTGCATCCAATAAGTGATTTTGTGTCATTGGTTGAACATTTAGGTCATTTTCGTCCTCCCAAAGCTTATTCTCGTTCAATTAGGGTTTTTAACCAATCTTTTGCATCCAATAAGTACATTTGTGTCATTGGTTGAACATTTAGGTCATTTTCATCCTCCCAAGGCTTATTCTCGTCCAATTAGGGTTTTTAACCAATCTTGTGCATCCAATAAGTGATTTTGTGTCATTGGTTGAACATTTAGGTCATTTTCGTCCTCCCAAGGCTTATTCTCGTCCAATTAGGGTTTTTAACCAATCTTGTGCATCCAATAAGTGATTTTGTGTCATTGGTTGAACATTTAGATCATTTTCGTCCTCCCAAGGCTTATTCTCGTCCAATTAGGGTTTTTAACCAATCTTCTGCATCCAATAAGTGATTTTGTGTCATTGGTTGAACATTTAGGTCATTTTCATCCTCCCAAGGCTTATTCTCGTCCAATTAGGGTTTTTAACCAATCTTGTGCATCCAATAAGTGATTTTGTGTCATTGGTTGAACATTTAGGTCATTTTCGTCCTCCCAAGGCTTATTCTCGTCCAATTAGGGTTTTTAACCAATCTTGTGCATCCAATAAGTCCGTTTGTGTCATTGGTTGAACATTTAGGTCATTTTCGTCCTCCCAAGGCTTATTCTCGTCCAATTAGGGTTTTTAACCAATCTTGTGCATCCAATAAGTACATTTGTGTCATTGGTTGAACATTTAGGTCATTTTCGTCCTCCCAAGGCTTATTCTCGTCCAATTAGGGTTTTTTTACCAATCTTGTGCATCCAATAAGTGATTTTTTGTCATTGGTTGAACATTTAGGTCGTTTTCGTCCTCCCAAGGCCTATTCTCGTCCAATTAGGGTTTTTAACCAATCTTGTGCATCCAATAAGTACATTTGTGTCATTGATTAAACATTTAGGTCATTTTCATCCTCCCAAGGCTTATTCTCGTTCAATTAGGGTTTTTAACCAATCTTGTGCATCCAATAAGTACGTTTGTGTCATTGGTTGAACATTTAGGTCATTTTCGTCCTCCCAAGGCTTATTCTCGTCCAATTAGGGTTTTTAACCAATCTTGTGCATCCAATAAGTACATTTGTGTCATTGGTTGAACATTTAGGTCATTTTCGTCCTCCCAAGGCTTATTCTTGTCCAATTAGGGTCTTTAACCAATCTGGTGCTTCCAATAAGTGATTTTATGTCATTGGTTGAACATTTAGGTCATTTTCGTCCTCCCAAGGCTTATTCTCGTCCAATTAGGGTTTTTAACCAATCTTGTGCATCCAATAAGTACATTTGTGTCATTGGTTGAACATTTAGGTCATTTTCGCCCTCCCAAGGCTTATTCTCGCCCAATTAGGGTTTTTAACTAATCTTGTGCATCCAATAAGTACCTTTGTGTCATTGGTTGAACATTTAGGTCATTTTCGTCCTCCCAAGGCTTATTCTCGTCCAATTAGGGTTTTTAACCAATCTTGTGCATCCAATAAGTACATTTGTGTCATTGGTTGAACATTTAGGTCATTTTCGTCCTCCCAAGGTTTATTATCGTCCAATTAGGGTTTTTAACCAATCTTGTGCATCCGATAAGCGATTTTGTGTCATTGGTTGAACATTTAGGTCATTTTCGTCCTCCCTAGGCTTATTCTCGTCCAATTAGGGTTTTTAACCAATCTTGTGCATCAAATAAGTGATTTTGTGTCATTGTTTGAACATTTAGGTCATTTTTGTCCTCCCTAGGCTTATTCTCGTCCAATTAGGGTTTTTAACCTATCTTGTGCATCAAATAAGTACATTTGTGTCATTGGCTGAACATTTAGGTCATTTTCGTCCTCCCAAGGCTTATTCTCGTCCAATTAGGGTTTTGAACCAATCTTGTGCATCCAATAAATGATCTTGTGTCATTGTTTGAACATTTAAGTTATTTTCGTCCTCCCAAGGCTTATTCTCGTCCAATTAGGGTTTTTAACCAATCTTGTGCATCCAATAAGTACATTTGTGTCATTGGTTGAACATTTAGGTCATTTTCGTCCTCCCAAGGCTTATTCTCGTCCAATTAGGGTTTTTAACCAATCTTGTGCATCCAATTAGTGATTTTGTGTCCTTGGTTGAACATTTAGGTCATTTTCGATTTCCCAAGGCTTATTCTCGTCCAATTATGGTTTTTAACCAATCTTGTGCATCCAATAAGTACATTTGTGTCATTGGTTGAACATTTTGGTCATTTTCGTCCTCCCAAGGCTTGTTCTCGTCCAATTAGTGTTTTTAACCAATCTTGTGCATCCAATAAGTACAGTTGTGTCATTGGTTGAACATTTAGGTCATTTTCGTCCTCCCAAGGCTTATTCTCGTCCAATTAGGGTTTTTAACCAATCTTGTGCATCCAATAAGTACATTTGTGTCATTGGTTGAACATTTAGGTCATTTTCGTCCTCCCAAGGCTTATTCTCGTCCAATTAGGGTTTTAAACCAATCTAGTGCATCCAATAAGTGATTTTGTGTCATTGGTTGAACATTTAGGTCATTTTCGTCCTCCTTAGGCTTATTCTCGTCCAATTAGGGTTTTTAACCAATCTTGTGCATCCAATAAGTACATTTGTGTCATTGGTTGAACATTTAGGTCATTTTCGTCCTCCAAATGCTTATTCTCGTCCAATTAGGGTTTTTAACCAATCTTGTGCATCCAATAAGTGATTTTGTGTCATTGGTTGAACATTTAGATCATTTTCGTCCTCCCAAGGCTTATTCTCGTCCAATTATGGTTTTTAACCAATCTTTTGCATCCAATAAGTACATTTGTGTCATTGGTTGAACATTTAGGTCATTTTCATCCTCCCAAGGCTTATTCTCGTCCAATTAGGGTTTTTAACCAATCTTGTGCATCCAATAAGTGATTTTGTGTCATTGGTTGAACATTTAGGTCATTTTCGTCCTCCCAAGGCTTATTCTCGTCCAATTAAGGTTTTTAACCTATCTTGTGCATCCAATAAGTACATTTGTGTCATTGGTTGAACATTTAGGTCACTTTCTTCCTCCCAAGGCTTATTCTCGTCCAATTAGGGTTTTTAACCAATCTTGTGCATCCAATACGTACATTTGTGTCATTGGTTGAACATTTAGGTCATTTTCGTCCTCCCAAGGCTTATTCTCGTCCAATTAGGGTTTTTAACCAATCTTGTGCATCCAATAAGTACATTTGTGTCATTGGTTGAACATTTAGGTCATTTTCGTCCTCCCATGGCTTATTCTCGTCCAATTCGGGTTTTTAACCAATCTTGTGCATCCAATAAGTACATTTGTGTCATTGGTTGAACATTTAGGTCATTTTCGTCCTCCCAAGGCTTATTCTCGTCCAATTAGGGTTTTTAACCAATCTTGTGCATCCAATAAGTACATTTGTGTCATTGGTTGAACATTTAGGTCATTTTCGTCCTCCCAATGTTTATTCTCGTCCAATTAGGGTTTTTAACCAATCTTGTGCATCCAATAAGTGATTTTGTGTCATTGGTTGAACATTTAGGTCATTTTCGTCCTCCCAAGGCTTATTCTCGTCCAATTAGGGGTTTTAACCAATCTTGTACATCCAATAAGTACATTTGTGTCATTGGTTGAACATTTAGGTCATTTTCGTCCTCCCTAGGCTTATTCTCGTCCAATTAGGTTTTTAACCAATCTTGTGCATCCAATAAGTACATTTGTGTCATTGGTTGAACATTTAGGTTATTTTCGTCCTCCGAATGCTTATTCTCGTCCAATTAGGGTTTTAACCAATCTTGTGCATTTAAGAATTGATTTTGTGTCATTGGTTGAACATTTAGGTCATTTTCGTCCTCCCAATGTTTATTCTCGTCCAATTAGGGTTTTTAACCAATCTTGTGCATCCAATAAGTGATTTTGTGTCATTGGTTGAACATTTAGGTCATTTTCATCTTCCCAAGGCTTATTCTCGTCCAATTAGGGTTTTTAACCAATCTTGTGCATCCAATAAGTGATTTTGTGTCATTGGTTGAACATTTAGATCATTTTCGTCCTCCCTAGGCTTATCTCGTCCAATTAAGGGTTTTAACCAATCTTGTGCATCCAATAAGTACATTTGTGTAATTGGTTGAACATTTAGGTCATTTTCGTCCTCGCTAGGCTTATTCTCGTCCAATTAGGGTTTTTAACCAATCTTGTGCATCCAATAAGTGATTTTGTGTCATTGGTTGAACATTTAGGTCATTTTCGTACTCCGAAGGCTTATTCTCGTCCAATTACGATTTTTAACCAATCTTGTGCATCCAATAAGTACATTTGTGTCATTGGTTGAACATTTAGGTCATTTTCGTCCTCCCAACGCTTATTCTCATCCAATTAGGGTTTTTAACCAATCTTGTGCATCCAATAAGTGATTTTGTGTCATTGGTTGAACATTTAGGTCATTTTCGTCCTCCCAAGGCTTATTCTTGCCAATAAGGGTTTTTAACAAATGTTGTGCATCCAATAAGTGCTTTTGTGTTATTGGTTGAACATTTAGGTCATTTTCGTCCTCCCTTGGCTTATTCTCGTCCAATTAGGGGTTTTAACCAATCTTGTGCATCCAATAAGTGATTTTGTGTCATTGGTTGAACATTTAGGTCATTTTC
>JBBPBP010000216.1:293611-304164 GCA_037974735.1 Cicer chorassanicum
TTTGTGTCATTGGTTGAACATTTAGGTCATTTTCGTCCTCCCAATGCTTATTCTCGTCCAATTAGGGTTTTTAACCAATCTTGTGCATCCAATAAGTGATTTTGTGTCATTGGTTGAACATTTAGATCATTCTCGTCCTCCCAATGCTTATTCTCGTCCAATTAGGGGTTTTAACCAATCTTGTGCATCCAATAAGTACATTTGTGTCATTGGTTGAACATTTAGGTCATTTTCGTCCTCCCTAGGCTTATTCTCGTCCAATTAGGGGTTTTAACCAATCTTGTGCATCTAATAAGTACATTTGTGTCATTGGTTGAACATTTAGGTCATTTTCGTCCTCCCTAGGCTTTTTCTCGTCCAATTAGGGGTTTTAACCACTCTTGTGCATCTAATAAGTACATTTGTGTCATTGGTTGAACATTTAGGTCATTTTCGTCCTCCCTAGGCTTATTCTCGTCCAATTAGGGTTTTTAACCAATCTTGTGCATCCAATAAGTACATTTGTGTCATTGGTTGAACATTTAGGTCATTTTTGTCCTCCCTAGTCTTATTCTTGTCCAATTAGGGTTTTTAACCAATCTTGTGCATCCAATAAGTACATTTGTGTCATTGGTTGAACATTTAGGTCATTTTCGTCCTCCCTAGGCTTATTCTCGTCCAATTAGGGTTTTTAACCAATCTTGTGCATCCAATAAGTACATTTGTGTCATTGGTTGAACATTTAGGTCATTTTCGTCCTACCAAGGCTTATTCTAGACCAATTAGGGTTTTTAACCAATCTTGTGCATCCAATAAGTGATTTTGTGTCATTGGTTGAACATTTAGGTCATTTTCGTCCTCCCAAGGCATATTCTCGTCCAATTAGGGTTTTTAACCAATATTGTGCATCCAATAAGTGATTTTGTGTCATTGGTTGAACATTTAGGTCATTTTCGTCCTCCCAAGGCTTATTCTCGTCCAATTAGGGTTTTTAACCAATCTTGTGCATCCAATAAGTTATTTTGTGTCATTGGTTGAACATTTAGGTCATTTTCGTCCTCTCTAGGCTTATTCTCGTCTAATTAGGGTTTTTAACCAATCTTGTGCATTCAATAAGTACATTTGTGTCATTGGTTGAACATTTAGGTCATTTTCGTCCTCCCTAGGCTTATTCTCGTCCAATTAGGGTTTTTAACCAATCTTGTGCATCCAATAAGTACATTTGTGTCATTGGTTGAACATTTAGGTCATTTTCGTCCTCACAAGGCTTATTCTCGTCCAATTAGGATTTTTAACCAATCTTGTGCATCCAATAAGTGATTTTGTGTCATTGGTTGAACATTTAGGTCATTTTCGTCCTCCCAAGGCTTATTCTCGTCCAATTAGGGTTTTTAATCAATCTTGTGCATCCAATAAGTACATTTGTGTCATTGGTTGAATATTTAGGTCATTTTCGTCCTCCCAAGGCTTATTCTCGTCCAATTAGGGTTTTTAACCAATCTTGTGCATCCAATAAGTACATTTATGTCATTCGTTGAACATTTAGGTCATTTTCGTCCTCCTAATGCTTATTCTCGTCCAATTAGGGTTTTTAACCAATCTTGTGCATCCAATAAGTGATTTTGTGTCATTGGTTGAACATTTAGATCATTTTCGTCCTCCCTAGGCTTATTCTCGTCCAATTAGGGGTTTTAACCAATCTTGTGCATCCAATAAGTACATTTGTGTCATTGGTTGAACATTTAGGTCATTTTCGTCCTCCCAAAGCTTCTTCTCGTCCAATTAGGGTTTTTAACCAATCTTGTGCATCCAATAAGTGATTTTGTGTCATTGGTTGAACATTTAGATCATTTTCGTCCTCCCTAGGCTTATTCTCGTCCAATTAGGGGTTTTAACCAATCTTGTGCATCCAATAAGTACATTTGTGTCATTGGTTGAACATTTAGGTCATTTTCATCCTCCCAAAGCTTATTCTCGTCCAATTAGGGTTTTTAACCAATCTTGTGCATCCAATAACTGATTTTGTGTCATTGGTTGAACATTTAGATCATTTTCGTCCTCCCTAGGCTTATTCTCGTCCAATTAGGAGTTTTAACCAATCTTGTGCATCCAATAAGTACATTTGTGTCATTGGTTGAACATTTAGGTCATTTTCGTCCTCCCAAAGCTTAGTCTCGTCCAATTAGGGTTTTTAACCAATCTTGTGCATCCAATAAGTGATTTTGTGTCATTGGTTGAACATTTAGATCATTTTCGTCCTCCCTAGGCTTATTCTCGTCCAATTAGGGGTTTTAACCAATCTTGTGCATCCAATAAGTACATTTGTGTCATTGGTTGAACATTTAGGTCATTTTCGTTCTCCCTAGGCTTATTCTCGTCCAAATAGGGTTTTTAACCAATCTTGTGCATCCAATAAGTGATTTTGAGTCATTGTTGAACATTTAGGTCATTTTCGTACTCCGAAGGCTTATTCTCGTCCAATTACGGTTTTTAACCAATCTTGTGCATCCAATAAGTACATTTGTGTCATTGGTTTCACATTTAGGTCATTTTCGTCCTCCCAACGTTTATTCTCGTTCAATTAGGGTTTTTAACCAATCTTGTGCATCCAATAAGTGATTTTGTGTCATTGGTTGAACATTTAGGTCATTTTCGTCCTCCCTAGGCTTATTCTCGTCCAATTAGGGGTTTTAACCAATCTTGTGCATCCAATAAGTACATTTGTGTCATTGGTTGAACATTTAGGTCATTTTCGTCCTCCTAATGCTTATTCTCGTCCAATTACGGTTTTTAACCAATCTTGTGCATCCAATAAGTGATTTTGTGTCATTGGTTGAACATTTAGATCATTTTCGTCCTCCCTAGGCTTATTCTCGTCCAATTAGGGGTTTTAACCAATCTTGTGCATCCAATAAGTACATTTGTGTCATTGGTTGAAAATTTAGGTCATTTTCGTCCTCCCAATGCTTATTCTCGTCCAATTAGGGTTTTTAACCAATCTTGTGCATCCAATAAGTGATTTTGTGTCATTGGTTGAACATTTAGATCATTTTCGTCCTCCCTAGGCTTATTCTCGTCCAATTAGGGGTTTTAACCAATCTTGTTCATCCAATAAGTACATTTGTGTCATTGGTTGAACATTTAGGTCATTTTCGTCCTCCCTAGGCTTATTCTCGTCCAATTAGGGTTTTTAACCAATCTTGTGCATCCAATAAGTACATTTGTGTCATTGGTTGAACATTTAGGTCATTTTTGTCCTCCCAAGGTTTATTCTCGTCCAATTAGGGTTTTTAGTCAATCTTGTGCATCCAATAAGTGATTTTGTGTCATTGGTTGAACATTTAGGTCATTTTCGTCCTCCCAAGGCTTATTCTTGTCCAATTAGGGTTTTTAACCAATCTTGTGCATCCAATAAGTGATTTTGTGTCATTGGTTGAACATTTAGGTCATTTTCGTCCTCCCAAGGCTTATTCTCGGCCAATTAGGGTTTTTAACCAATCTTGTGCATCCAATAAGTGATTTTGTGTCATTGGTTGAACATTTAGGTCATTTTCATCCTCCCAAGGCTTATTCTCGTCCAATTAGGGTTTTTAACCAATCTTGTGCATCCAATAAGTGGTTTTGTGTCATTGGTTGAACATTTAGGTGTTTTTCGTCCTCCCTAGGCTTATTCTCGTCCAATTAGGGTTTTTAACAAATCTTGTGGGTCCAATAAGTACATTTGTGTCATTGGTTGAACATTTAGGTCATTTTCGTCCTCCCTAGGCTTATTCTCGTCCAATTAGGGTTTTTAACCAATCTTGTGCATCCAATAAGTACATTTGTGTCATTGGTTGAACATTTAGGTCATTTTCGTCCTCCCTAGGCTTATTCTCGTCCAATTAGGGTTTTTAACCAATCTTGTGCATCCAATAAGTGATTTTGTGCCATTTGTCGAACATTTAGGTCATTTTCGTCCTCCCAAGGCTTATTCTCGTCCAATTAGGGTTTTTAACCAATCTTGTGCATCCAATAAGTACATTTGTGTCATTGGTTGAACATTTAGGTCATTTTCGTCCTCCCTAGGCTTATTCTCGTCCAATTAGGGTTTTTAACCAATCTTGTGCATCCAATAAGTACATTTGTGTCATTGGTTGAACATTTAGGTCATTTTCGTTCTCCCTAGGCTTATTCTCGTCCAATTAGGGGTTTTAACCAATCTTGTGCATCCAATAAGTACATTTGTGTCATTGGTTGAACATTTAGGTCATTTTCGTCCTCCCTAGGCTTATTCTCGTCCAAATAGGGTTTTTAACCAATCTTTTGCATCCCATAAGTGATTTTGAGTCATTGTTGAACATTTAGGTCATTTTCTTACTCCAAAGGCTTATTCTCATCCAATTACGGTTTTTAACCAATCTTGTGCATCCAATAAGTACATTTGTGTCATTGGTTCAACATTTAGGTCATTTTCGTCCTCCCAAGGCTTATTCTCGTCCAATTAGGGTTTTTAACCAATCTTGTGCATCCAATAAGTGATTTTGTGTCATTGGTTGAACATTTAGATCATTTTCGTCCTCCCTAGGCTTATTCTCGTCCAATTAGGGGTTTTAACCAATCTTGTGCATCCAATAAGTACATTTGTGTCATTGGTTGAACATTTAGGTCATTTTCGTCCTCCCTAGGCTTATTCTCGTCCAAATAGGGTTTTTCACCAATCTTTTGCATCCAATAAGTGATTTTGAGTCATTGTTGAACATTTAGGTCATTTTCTTACTCCGAAGGCTTATTGTCATCCAATTACGGTTTTTAACCAATCTTGTGCATGCAATAAGTACATTTGTGTCATTGGTTCAACATTTAGGTCATTTTCGTCCTCCCAAGGCTTATTCTCGTCCAATTAGGGTTTTTAACCAATCTTGTGCATCCAATAAGTGATTTTGTGTCATTGGTTGAACATTTAGGTCATTTTCGTCCTCCCTAGGCTTATTCTCGTCCAATTAGGGGTTTTAACCAATCTTGTGCATCCAATAAGTACATTTGTGTCATTGGTTGAACATTTAGGGTATTTTCGTCCTCCCAATGCTTATTCTCGTCCAATTAGGGTTTTAACCAATCTTGTGCATCCAATAATTGATTTTGTGTCATTGGTTGAACATTTAGGTCATTTTCGTCCTCCCAATGCTTATTCTCGTCCAATTAGGGTTTTTAACCAATCTTGTGCATCCAATAAGTGATTTTCTGTCATTGGTTGAACATTTAGATCATTCTCGTTCTCCCAATGCTTATTCTCGTCCAATTAGGGGTTTTAACCAATCTTGTGCATCCAATAAGTACATTTGTGTCATTGGTTGAACATTTAGGTCATTTTCGTCCTCCCTAGGCTTATTCTCGTCCAATTAGGATTTTTAATCAATCTTGTGCATCCAATAAGTACATTTGTGTCATTGGTTGAATATTTAGGTCATTTTCGTCCTCCCAAGGCTTATTCTCGTCCAATTAGGGTTTTTAACCAATCTTGTGCATCCAATAAGTACATTTATGTCATTGGTTGAACATTTAGGTCATTTTCGTCCTCCCAAGGCTTATTCTCGTCCAATTAGGGTTTTTAACCAATCTTGTGCATCCAATAAGTGAATTTGTGTCATTGGTTGAACATTTAGGTCATTTTCGTCCTCCCAATGCTTATTCTCGTCCAATTAGGGTTTTTAACCAATCTTGTGCATCCAATAAGTGATTTTGTGTCATTGGTTGAACATTTAGATCATTCTCGTCCTCCCAATGCTTATTCTCGTCCAATTAGGGGTTTTAACCAATCTTGTGCATCCAATAAGTACATTTGTGTCATTGGTTAAACATTTAGGTCATTTTCGTCCTCCCTAGGCTTATTCTCGTCCAATTAGGGGTTTTAACCAATCTTGTGCATCCAATAAGTACATTTGTGTCATTGGTTGAACATTTAGGTTATTTTCGTCCTCCCAATGCTTATTCTCGTCCAATTAGGGTTTTAACCAATCTTGTGCATCCCATAATTGATTTTGTGTCATTGGTTGAACATTTAGGTCATTTTCGTCCTCCCAATGCTTATTCTCGTCCAATTAGGGTTTTTAACCAATCTTGTGCATCCAATAAGTGATTTTGTGTCATTGGTTGAACATTTAGATCATTTTCGTCCTCCCTAGGCTTATTCTCGTCCAATTAGGGGTTTTAACCAATCTTGTGCATCCAATAAGTACATTTGTGTCATTGGTTGAACATTTAGGTCATTTTCGTTCTCCCTAGGCTTATTCTCGTCCAAATAGGGTTTTTAACCAATCTTGTGCATCCAATAAGTGATTTTGAGTCATTGTTGAACATTTAGGTCATTTTCGTACTCCGAAGGCTTATTCTCGTCCAATTACGGTTTTTAACCAATCTTGTGCATCCAATAAGTACATTTGTGTCATTGGTTTCACATTTAGGTCATTTTCGTCCTCCCAACGTTTATTCTCGTCCAATTAGGGTTTTTAACCAATCTTGTGCATCCAATAAGTACATTTGTGTCATTGGTTGAACATTTAGGTGATTTTCGTCCTCCCAATGCTTACTCTCGTCCAATTAGGGTTTTAACCAATCTTGTGCATCCAATAATTGATTTTGTGTCATTGGTTGAACATTTAGGTCATTTTCGTCCTCCCAATGCTTATTCTCGTCCAATTAGGGTTTTTAACCAATCTTGTGCATCCAATAAGTGATTTTGTGTCATTGGTTGAACATTTAGGTCATTCTCGTCCTCCCAATGCTTATTCTCGTCCAATTAGGGGTTTTAACCAATCTTGTGCATCCAATAAGTACATTTGTGTCATTGGTTGAACATTTAGGTCATTTTCGTCCTCCCTAGGCTTATTCTCGTCCAATTAGGATTTTTAATCAATCTTGTGCATCCAATAAGTACATTTGTGTCATTGGTTGAATATTTAGGTGATTTTCGTCCTCCCTAGGCTTATTCTCGTCCAATTAGGGTTTTTAACCAATCTTTTGCATCCAATAAGTACATTTGTGTCATTGGTTGAACATTTAGGTCATTTTCGTCCTCCCTAGGCTTATTCTCGTCCAAATAGGGTTTTTAACCAATCTTGTGCATCCAATAAGTGATTTTGAGTCATTGTTGAACATTTAGGTCATTTTCGTACTCCGAAGGCTTATTCTCGTCCAATTACGGTTTTTAACCAATCTTGTGGATCCAATAAGTACATTTGTGTCATTGGTTTCACATTTAGGTCATTTTCGTCCTCCCAACGTTTATTCTCGTCCAATTAGGGTTTTTAACCAATCTTGTGCATCCAATAAGTGATTTTGTGTCATTGGTTGAACATTTAGGTCATTTTCGTCCTCCCTAGGCTTATTCTCGTCCAATTAGGGGTTTTAACCAATCTTGTGCATCCATTAAGTACATTTGTGTCATTGGTTGAACATTTAGGTTATTTTCGTCCTCCCAATGCTTATTCTCGTCCAATTAGGGTTTTAACCAATCTTGTGCATCCAATAATTGATTTTGTGTCATTGGTTGAACATTTAGGTCATTTTCGTCCTCCCAATGCTTATGCACGTCCAATTAGGGTTTTTAACCAATCTTGTGCATCCAATAAGTGATTTTGTGTCATTGGTTGAACATTTAGATCATTCTCGTCCTCCCAATGCTTATTCTCGTCCAATTAGGGGTTTTAACCAATCTTGTGCATCCAATAAGTACATTTGTGTCATTGGTTGAACATTTAGGTCATTTTCGTCCTCCCTAGGCTTATTCTCGTCCAATTAGGATTTTTAATCAATCTTGTGCATCCAATAAGTACATTTGTGTCATTGGTTGAACATTTAGGTCATTTTCGTCCTCCCAAGGCTTATTCTCGTCCAATTAGGGTTTTTAACCAATCTTGTGCATCCAATAAGTGATTTTGTGTCATTGGTTGAACATTTAGGTCATTTTTGTCCTCTCTAGGCTTATTCTCGTCCAATTAGGGTTTTTAACCAATCTTGTGCATTCATTAAGTACATTTGTGTCATTGGTTGAACATTTAGGTCATTTTCGTCCTCCCTAGGCTTATTCTCGTCCAATTAGGGTTTTTAACCAATCTTGTGCATCCAATAAGTACATTTGTGTCATTGGTTGAACATTTAGGTCATTTTCATCCTCCCAAGGCTTATTCTCGTCCACTTAGGGTTTTTAACAAATCTTGTGCATCCAATAAGTGATTTTGTGTCGTTGGTTGAACATTTAGGTCATTTTCGTCCTCTCTAGGCTTATTCTTGTCCAATTAGGGTTTTTAACCAATCTTGTGCATTCAATAAGTGCATTTGTGTCGTTGGTTGAACATTTAGGTCTTTTTCGTCCTCCCTAGGCTTATTCTCGTCCAATTAGGGTTTTTAACCAATCTTGTCCATCCAATAAGTACATTTGTGTCATTGGTTGAACATTTAGGTCATTTTCGTCCTCCCTAGGCTTATTCTCGTCCAATTAGGGTTTTTAACCAATCTTGTGCATCCAATAAGTACATTTGTGTCATTGGTTGAACATTTAGGACATTTTAGTCCTCCCAAGGCTTATTCTCGTCCAATTAGGGATTTTAACCAATCTTATGCTTCCAATAAGTGTTTTTGTGTCATTGGTTGAACATTTAGGTCATTTTCGTCCTCCCAAGGCTTATTCTCGTCCAATTAGGGTTTTTAACCAATCTTGTGCATCCAATAAGTACATTTGTGTCATTGGTTGAACATTTAGGTCATTTTCGTCCTCCCTAGGCTTATTCTCGTCCAATTAGGGTTTTTAACCAATCTTGTGCATCCCATAAGTGATTTTGTGTCATTGGATGAACATTTAGGTCGTTTTCGTCCTCTCTAGGCTTATTCTCGTCCAATTAGGGTTTTTTTACCAATCTTGTGCATCCAACAAGTGATTTTGTGTCATTGGTTGAACATTTAGGTCATTTTCGTCCTCCCAAGACTTATTCTCGTCCAATTAGGGTTTTTAACCAATCTTGTGCATCCAATAAGTACATTTGTGTCATTGGTTGAACATTTAGGTCATTTTCGTCCTCACAAGGCTTATTCTAGTCCAATTAGGGTTTTTAACCAATCTTGTGCATTCAATAAGTGATTTTGTGTCATTGGTTGAACATTTAGGTCATTTTCGTCCTCCCAAGGTTTATTCTCGTCCAATTAGGATTTTTAACCAATCTTGTGCATCCAATAAGTTATTTTGTGTCATTGGTTGAACATTTAGGTCATTTTCGTCCTCTCTAGGCTTATTCTCGTCCAATTAGGGTTTTTAACCAATCTTGTGCATTCAATAAGTACATTTGTGTCATTGGTTGAACATTTAGGTCATTTTCGTCCTCCCTAGGCTTATTCTCGTCCAATTAGGGTTTTTAACCAATCTTGTGCATCCAATAAGTACATTTGTGTCATTGGTTGAACATTTAGGTCATTTTCGTCCTCACAAGGCTTATTCCCGTCCAATTAGGGTTTTTAGTCAATCTTGTGCATCCAATAAGTGATTTTGTGTCATTGGTTGAACATTTAGGTCATTTTCGTCCTCCCAAGGCTTATTCTCGTCCAATTAGGGTTTTTAACCAATCTTGTGCATCCAATAAGTGATTTTGTGTCATTGGTTGAACATTTAGGTCATTTTCGTCCTCCCAAGGATTTTTCTCGTCCAATTAGGGTTTTTAACCAATCTTGTGCATCCAATAACTACATTTGTGTCATTGGTTGAACATTTAGGTCATTTTCGTCCTCCCAAGGCTTATTCTCGTCCAATTAGGGTTTTTAACCAATCTTGTGCATCCAATAAGTTATTTTGTGTCATTGGTTGAACATTTAGGTCATTTTCGTCCTCTCTAGGCTTATTCTCGTCTAATTAGGGTTTTTAACCAATCTTGTGCATTCAATAAGTACATTTGTGTCATTGGTTGAACATTTAGGTCATTTTCGTCCTCCCTAGGCTTATTCTCGTCCAATTAGGGTTTTTAACCAATCTTGTGCATCCAATAAGTACATTTGTGTCATTGGTTGAACATTTAGGTCATTTTCGTCCTCACAAGGCTTATTCTCGTCCAATTAGGATTTTTAACCAATCTTGTGCATCCAATAAGTGATTTTGTGTCATTGGTTGAACATTTAGGTCATTTTCGTCCTCCCAAGGCTTATTCTCGTCCAATTAGGGTTTTTAATCAATCTTGTGCATCCAATAAGTACATTTGTGTCATTGGTTGAATATTTAGGTCATTTTCGTCCTCCCAAGGCTTATTCTCGTCCAATTAGGGTTTTTAACCAATCTTGTGCATCCAATAAGTACATTTATGTCATTCGTTGAACATTTAGGTCATTTTCGTCCTCCTAATGCTTATTCTCGTCCAATTAGGGTTTTTAACCAATCTTGTGCATCCAATAAGTGATTTTGTGTCATTGGTTGAACATTTAGATCATTTTCGTCCTCCCTAGGCTTATTCTCGTCCAATTAGGGGTTTTAACCAATCTTGTGCATCCAATAAGTACATTTGTGTCATTGGTTGAACATTTAGGTCATTTTCGTCCTCCCTAGGCTTATTCTCGTCCAA
>JBBPBP010000217.1:0-42303 GCA_037974735.1 Cicer chorassanicum
ACAAGATTGGTTAAAAACCCTAATTGGACGAGAATAAGCATTAGGAGGACGAAAATGACCTAAATGTTCAACCAATGACACAAATGTACTTATTGGATGCACAAGATTGGTTAAAAACCCTAATTGGAAGTGAATAAGCCTAGGGAGGACGAAAATGACCTAAATGTTCAACCAATGACACAAAATAACTTATTGGATGCACAACATTCGTTAAAAACCCTAATTGGCAAGAATAAGTCTTGGGAGGACGAAAATGACCTAAATGTTCAACCAATGACACAAAATCACTTATTGGATGCACAAGATTGGTTAAAAACCCAAATTGGACGAGAATAAGCCTTGGGAGGACGAAAATGACCTAAATGTTCAACCAATGACACAAAATCACTTATTGGATGCACAAGATTGGTTAAAAACCCTAATTGGACGAGAATAAGCCTTGGAAAGATGAAAATGACCTAAATGTTCAACCAATGACACAAATGTACTTATTGGATGCAAAAGATTGGTTAAAAACCCTAATTGGATGAGAATAAGCCTTGAGAGGACGAAAATGACCTAAATGTTAAACCAATGACACAAAATCATTTATTGGATGCACAAGATTGGTTAAAAACCCTAATTGGACGAGAATAAGCATTGGGAGGACGAAAATGACCTAAATGTCCAACCAATAACAAAAATGTACTTATTGGATGCACAGGATTGGTTAAAACCCCTAATTGGACGAGAATAATCCAAGGGAGGACAAAAATGATCTAAATGTTCAACCAATGACACAAAATCACTTATTGGATGCACAAGATTGGTTAAAAACCCTAATTGGACGAGAATAAGCATTGGGAGGACGAAAATGACCTAAATGTTCAAACAATGACACAAATGTACTTATTGGATGCACAAGATTGGTTAAAACCCCTAATTGGACGAGAATAAGCCTTGGGAGGACGAAAATGATCTAAATGTTCAACCAATGACACAAAATCACTTATTGGATGCACAAGATTGGTTAAAAACCCTAATTGGACGAGAATAAGCGTTGGGAGGACGAAAATGACCTAAATGTTCAACCAATGACACAAACGTACTTATTGGATGCACAAGATTGGTTAAAACCCCTAATTGGACGAGAATAAGCCCAGGGAGGACAAAAATGATCTAAATGTTCAACCAATGACACAAAATCACTTATTGGATGCACAAGATTGGTTAAAAACCCTAATTGGACGAGAATAAGCATTGGGAGGATGAAAATGACCTAAATGTTAAACCAATGACACAAATGTACTTATTGGATGCACAAGATTGGTTAAAAACCCTAATTGGACGAGAATAAGCCTAGGGAGGACGAAAATGACCTAAATGTTCAACCAATGACACAAAATCACTTATTGGATGCACAAGATTGGTTAAAAACCCTAATTGGACGAGAATAAGCCTAGGGAGGACGAAAATGACCTAAATGTTCAACCAAAGACACAAATGTAATTATTGGAAGCACAAGATTGGTTAAAAACCCTAATTGGACGAGAATATGCCTTGGGAAGACGAAAATGACCTAAATGTTCAACCAATGGCACAAAATCACTTATTGGATGCACAAGATTGTTAAAAAACCCTAATTGGACGAGAATAAGCCTAGGGAGGACGAAAACGACCTAAATGTTCAACCAATGACACAAATGTACTTATTGGATGCACAAGATAAATTAAAAACCCTAATTGGACGAGAATAAGCCTAGGGAGGACAAATATGGCCTAAATGTTCAACCAATGACACAAAATCACTTATTGGATGCACAAGATTGGTTAAAAACCCTAATTGGACGAGAATAAGCCTAGGGAGGACGAAAATGACCTAAATGTTCAACCAATGACACAAATGTAGTTATTGGATGCACAAGATTGGTTAGAAACCCTAATTGGACGAGAATTAGCGTTGGGAGGACGAAAATGACCTAAATGTTCAACCAATGACACAAAATCACTTATTGGATGCACAAGATTGGTTAAAAACCCTAATTGGACGAGAATAAGCCTAGGGAGGACGAAAATGACCTAAATGTTCAACCAATGACACAAAATCACTTATTGGATGCACAATATTTGTTCAAAACCCTAATTGGACGAGAATAAGCCTAGGGAGGACGAAAATGACCTAAATGTTCAACCAATGACACAAAATCACTTATTGGATGCACAAGATTGGTTAAAAACCCTAATTGGACGAGAATAAGCCTAGGGAGGACGAAAATGACCTAAATGTTCAACCAAAGACACAAAATCACTTATTGGATGCACAAGATTGGTTAAAAACGCTAATTGGACGAGAATAAGCCTTGGGAGGACGAAAATGACCTAAATGTTCAACCAATGACACAAAATCACTTATTGGATGCACAAGATTGGTTAAAAACCCTAATTGGACGAGAATAAGCCTAGGGAGGACGAAAATGACCTAAATGTTCAACCAATGACACAAATGTACTTATTGGATGCACAAGATTGGTTAAAAACCCTAATTGGACGAGAATAAGCCTAGGGAGGACGAAAATGACCTAAATGTTCAACCAATGACACAAATGTAATTATTAGATGCACAAGATTGGTTAAAAACCCTAATTGGACGAGAATAAGACTAGGGAGGACGATAATGACCTAAATGTTCAACCAATGACACAAAATCACTTATTGGATGCACAAGATTGGTTAAAAACCCTAATTGGACGAAAATAAGCCTCGGGAGGACGAAAATGACCTAAATGTTCAACCAATGACACAAATGTACTTATTGGATGCACAAGATTGGTTAAAAACCCTAATTGGACGAGAATAAGCCTAGGGAGGACGAAAATGACCTAAATGTTCAACCAATGACACAAATGTAGTTATTGGATGCACAAGATTGGATAAAAACCCTAATTGGACGAGAATAAGCCTAGGGAGGACGAAAATGACCTAAATGTTCAACCAATGACACAAAATCACTTATTGGATGCACAAGATTGGTTAAAAACCCTAATTGGACGAGAATAAACGTTGGGAGGACGAAAATGACCTAAATGTGAAACCAATGACACAAATGTACTTATTGGATGCACAAGATTGGTTAAAAACCGTAATTGGACGAGAATAAGCCTTTAGAGTACGAAAATGACCTAAATGTTCAACAATGACTCAAAATCACTTATTGGATGCACAAGATTGGTTAAAAACCCTATTTGGACGAGAATAAGCCTAGGGAGGACGAAAATGACCTAAATGTTCAACCAATGACACAAATGTACTTATTGGATGCACAAGATTGGTTAAAAACCCTAATTGGACGAGAATAAGCCTAGGGAGGACGAAAATGACCTAAATATTCAACCAATGACACAAATGTACTTATTGGATGCACAAGATTGATTAAAAATCCTAATTGGACGAGAATAAGCCTAGGGAGGACGAAAATGACCTAAATGTTCAACCAATGACACAAATGTACTTATTGGATGCACAAGATTGGTTAAAACCCCTAATTGGACGAGAATAAGCATTGGGAGGACGAGAATGATCTAAATGTTCAACCAATGACACAAAATCACTTATTGGATGCACAAGATTGGTTAAAAACCCTAATTGGACGTGCATAAGCATTGGGAGGACGAAAATGACCTAAATGTTCAACCAATGACACAAAATCAATTATTGGATGCACAAGATTGGTTAAAACCCTAATTGGACGAGAATAAGCATTGGGAGGACGAAAATAACCTAAATGTTCAACCAATGACACAAATGTACTTATTGGATGCACAAGATTGGTTAAAACCCCTAATTAGACGAGAATAAGCCTAGGGAGGACGAAAATGACCTAAATGTTCAACCAATGACACAAAATCACTTATTGGATGCACAAGATTGGTTAAAAACCCTAATTGGACGAGAATAAACGTTGGGAGGACGAAAATGACCTAAATGTGAAACCAATGACACAAATGTACTTATTGGATGCACAAGATTGGTTAAAAACCGTAATTGGACGAGAATAAGCCTTCGGAGTACGAAAATGACCTAAATGTTCAACAATGACTCAAAATCACTTATTGGAATGCAAGATTGGTTAAAAACCCTATTTGGACGAGAATAAGCCTAGGGAGGACGAAAATGACCTAAATGTTCAACCAATGACACAAATGTACTTATTGGATGCACAAGATTGGTTAAAACCCCTAATTGGACGAGAATAAGCCTAGGGAGGACGAAAATGATCTAAATGTTCAACCAATGACACAAATGCACTTATTGGATGCACATAATTGGTTAAAAACCCTAATTGGACGAGAATAAGCATTAGGAGGACGAAAGTGACCTAAATGTTCAACCAATGACACAAATGTACTTATTGGACGCACAAGAGTGGTTAAAAACCCTAATTGGACGTGAATAAGCCTAGGGAGGACGAAAATGACCTAAATATTCAACCAACGACACAAATGTACTTATTTGATGCACAAGATTGGTTAAAAACCCTAATTGGACGAGAATAAGCATAGGGAGGACGAAAATGACTTAAATGTTCAACCAATAACACAAATGTACTTATTGGATGGACAAGATTGGTTAAAAACCGTAATTGGACGAGAATAAGTCTTGGGAGGACGAAAATGACTTAAATGTTCAACCAATGACACAATTGTACTTATTGGATGCACAAGATTGGTTAAAACCCCTAATTGGACGAGAATAAGCCTAGGGAGGACGAAAATGATCTAAATGTTCAACCAATGACACAAAATAACTTATTGGATGCACAACATTCGTTAAAAACCCTAATTGGCAAGAATAAGTCTTGGGAGGACGAAAATGACCTAAATGTTCAACCAATGACACAAAATCACTTATTGGATGCACAAGATTTGTTAAAAACCCAAATTGGACGAGAATAAGCCTTGGGAGGACGAAAATGACCTAAATGTTCAACCAATGACACAAAATCACTTATTGGATGCACAAGATTGGTTAAAAACCCTAATTGGACGAGAATAAGCCTTGGAAAGATGAAAATGACCTAAATGTTCAACCAATGACACAAATGTACTTATTGGATGCAAAAGATTGGTTAAAAACCCTAATTGGACGAGAATAAGCCTTGAGAGGACGAAAATGACCTAAATGTTAAACCAATGACACAAAATCATTTATTGGATGCACAAGATTTGTTAAAAACCCTAATTGGACGAGAATAAGCATTGGGAGGACGAAAATGACCTAAATGTCCAACCAATAACAAAAATGTACTTATTGGATGCACAGGATTGGTTAAAACCCCTAATTGGACGAGAATAATCCAAGGGAGGACAAAAATGACCTAAATGTTCAACCAATGACACAAAATCACTTATTGGATGCACAAGATTGGTTAAAAACCCTAATTGGACGAGAATAAGCATTGGGAGGACGAAAATGACCTAAATGTTCAAACAATGACACAAATGTACTTATTGGATGCACAAGATTGGTTAAAACCCCTAATTGGACGAGAATAAGCCTTGGGAGGACGAAAATGATCTAAATGTTCAACCAATGACACAAAATCACTTATTGGATGCACAAGATTGGTTAAAAACCCTAATTGGACGAGAATAAGCGTTGGGAGGACGAAAATGACCTAAATGTTCAACCAATGACACAAACGTACTTATTGGATGCACAAGATTGGTTAAAACCCCTAATTGGACGAGAATAAGCCCAGGGAGGACAAAAATGATCTAAATGTTCAACCAATGACACAAAATCACTTATTGGATGCACAAGATTGGTTAAAAACCCTAATTGGACGAGAATAAGCATTGGGAGGATGAAAATGACCTAAATGTTAAACCAATGACACAAATGTACTTATTGGATGCACAAGATTGGTTAAAAACCCTAATTGGACGAGAATAAGCCTAGGGAGGACGAAAATGACCTAAATGTTCAACCAATGACACAAAATCACTTATTGGATGCACAACATTCGTTAAAAACCCTAATTGGACGAGAATAAGCCTTGGGAGGACGAAAATGAACTAAATGTTCAACCAACGACACAAATGTACTTATTGGATGCACAAGATTGGTTAAAACCCCTAATTGGACGAGAATAAGCCTAGGGAGGACGAAAATGATCTAAATGTTCAACCAATGACAAAAAATCACTTATTGGATGCACAAGATTGGTTAAAAACCCTAATTGGACGAGAATAAGCTTCGGAAGGACGAAAATGACCTAAATGTTCAACCAATGACACAAATGTACTTATTGGATGCACAAGATTGGTTAAAAACCCTAATTGGACGAGAATAAGCCTAGGGAGGACGAAAATGACCTAAATGTTCAACCAATGACACAAATGTACTTATTCGATGCACAAGATTGGTTAAAAACCCTAATTGGGCGAGAATAAGCCTTGGGAGGACGAAAATGACCTAAATGTTCAACCAATGACACAAAATCACTTATTGGATGCACTAGATTGGTTAAAAACCCTAATTGGACGAGAATAAGCCTTGGGAGGACGAAAATGACCTAAATGTTCAACCAATGACACAAAATCACTTATTGGATGCACAAGATTGGTTAAAAACCCTAATTGGACGAGAATAAGCCTTAAGTGGACAAAAATGACCTAAATGTTCAACTAATGACACAAATGTACTTATTGGATGCACAATATTGGTTAAAAACCCAAATTGGACGAGAATAAGCCTAGGGA
Source organism: Cicer chorassanicum (assembly GCA_037974735.1). Classification (NCBI taxonomy): domain Eukaryota; kingdom Viridiplantae; phylum Streptophyta; class Magnoliopsida; order Fabales; family Fabaceae; genus Cicer; species Cicer chorassanicum. The sequence continues at coordinate 6,741 of JBBPBP010000217.1, forward strand.
GGACAAAAATGACCTAAATGTTCAACCAATGACACAAAATCACTTATTGGATGCATAAGATTGGTTAAAAACCCTAATTGGAAGAGAATAAGCCTTGGGAGGACGAAAATGACCTAAATGTTCAACCAATGACACAAAATCACTTATTGGATGCACAAGATTGGTTAAAAACCCTAATTGGACGAGAATAAGCCTTTGGAGGACGAAAATGACCCAAATGTTCAACCAATGACACAAAATCACTTATTGGATGCACAAGATTGGTTAAAACCCTAATTGGAAGAGAATAAGCCTAGGGAGGACGAAAATGACCCAAATGGTCAACCAATGACACAAAATCACTTATTGGATGCACAAGATTGGTTAAAAACCCTAATTGGAAGAGAATAAGCCTTGGGAGGACGAAAATGACCTAAATGTTCAACCAATGACACAAAATCACTTATTGGATGGACAAGATTGGTTAAAAACCCTAATTGGACGAGAATAAGCCTTGGGAGGACGAAAATGACCTAAATGTTCAACCAATGACACAAAATCACTTATTGGATGCACAAGATTGGTTAAAAACCCTAATTGGACGAGAATAAGCCTTGGGAGGACGAAAATGACCTAAATGTTCAACCAATGACACAAATGTACTTATTGGATGCAAAAGATTGGTTAAAAACCCTAATTGGACGAGAATAAGCCTTGGGAGGACGAAAATGACTTAAATGATTAACCCATGACACAAATGTACTTATTGGATGCACAAGATTGGTTCAAAACCCTAATTGGACGAGAATAAGCCTTGGGAGGACAAAAATGACATAAATGTTCAACCAATGACACAAAATCATTTATTGGATGCACAAGATTGGTTAAAAACCCTAATTGGACGAGAATAAGCCTTGGGAGGACGAAAATGACCTAAATGTTCAACCAATGACACAAAATCACTTATTGGATGCACAAGATTGGTTAAAAACCCTAATTGGACGAGAATAAGCCTTGGGAGGACGAAAATGACCTAAATGTTCAACCAATGACACAAAATCACTTATTGGATGCACAAGATTGGTTAAAAACCCTAATTGGAGGAGAATAAGCCTTGGGAGGACGAAAATTACCTAAATGTTCAACCAATGACACAAATGTACTTATTGGATGCACAAGATTGGTTAAAAACCCTAATTGGACGAGAATAAGCCTTGGGAGGACGAAAATAACCTAAATGTTCAAACAATGACACAAAATCACTTATTGGATGCACAAGATTGGTTAAAAACCCTAATTGGACGAGAATAAGCCTTGGGAGGACGAAAATGACCTAAATGTTCAACCAATGACACAAAATCACTTATTGGATGCACAAGATTGGTTAAAAACCCTAATTGAACGTGAATAAGTCTAGGGAGGACGAAAATGACCTAAATATTCAACCAATGACACAAAAGTACTTATTGGATGCACAAGATTGGTTAAAAACCCTAATTGGATGAGAATAAGCCTTGGGAGGACGAAAATGACCTAAATGTTCAAACAATGACACAAAATCACTTATTGGATGCACAAGATTGGTTAAAAACCCTAATTGGACGAGAATAAGCCTTGGGAGGACGAAAATGACATAAATGTTCAACCAATGACACAAATGTACTTATTGGATGCAAAAGATTGGTTAAAAACCCTAATTGGACGAGAATAAGCCTAGGGAGGACGAAAATGACCTAAATGTTCAACCAATGACACAAAATCACTTATTGGATGCACAAGATTGGTTAAAAACCCTAATTGGACGAGAATAAACCTTGGGAAGACGAAAATGACCTAAATGTTCAACCAATGACACAAAATCACTTATTGGATGCACAAGATTGGTTAAAAACCCTAATTGGACGAGAATAAGCATTGGGAGGACGAAAATGACCTAAATGTTCAACCAATGACACAAATGTACTTATTGGATGCACAAGATTGGTTAAAAACCCTAATTGGACGAGAATAAGACTTGGGAGGACGAAAATGACCTAAATGTTCAACCAATGACACAAATGTACTTATTGCATGCACTAGATTGGTTAAAAACCCTAATTGGACGAGAATAAGCCTTGGGAGGACGAAAATGACCTAAATGTTCAACCAATGACACAAAATCACTTATTGGATGCACAAGATTGGTTAAAAACCCTAATTGGACGAGAATAAGCCTTGGGAGGACGAAAATGACCTAAATGTTCAACCAATGACACAAATGTACTTATTGGATGCACAAGATTGGTTAAAAACCATAATTGGACGAGAATAAGCCTTGGGAGGACGAAAATAACCTAAATGTTCAACCAATGACACAAATGTACTTATTGGATGCACAAGATTGGTTAAAAACCCTAATTGGACGAGAATAAGCCTAGGGAGGACGAAAATGACCTAAATGTTCAATCAATGACACAAAATCACTTATTGGATGCACAAGATTGGTTAAAAACCCTAATTGGACAAGAATAAGCCTTGGGAGGACGAAAATCACCTAAATTTTCAACCAATGACAAAAAATCAATTATTGGAGGCACAAGATTGGTTAAAAACCCTAATTGGACGAGAATAAGCATAGGGAGGACGAAAATGACCTAAATGTTCAACCAATGACACAAATGTACTTATTGGATTCACAAGATTGGATAAAAACACTAATTAGACGAGAATAAGCGTTAAGAAGATGAAAATGACCTAAATGTTCAACCAATGACACAAAATCACTTATTGGATGCACAAGATTGGTTAAAAACCCTAATTGGACGAGAATAAGCCTTGGGAGGACGAAAATGACCTAAATGTTCAACCAATGACACAAAATCACTTATTGGATGCACAAGATTGGTTAAAAACCCTAATTGGACGAGAATAAGCACTCGGAAGACGAAAAGGACTTAAATGTTCAACCAATGACACAAAATCACTTATTGGATGCACGAGATTGGTTAAAAACCCTAATTGTTCGAGAATAAGCATTCGGAATACGAAAATGACTTAAATGTTCAACCAATGACACAAAATTACTTATTGGATGCACAAGATTGGTTAAAAACCCTAATTGGACGAGAATAAGCCTAGGGAGGACGAAAATGACTTAAATGTTCAACCAATGACACAAAATCACTTATTGGATGCACTAGATTGGTTAAAAACCCTAATTGGGCTAGAATAAGTATTCGGAGGACGAAAATGACCTAAATGTTCCACCAATGACACGAAATCACTTATTAGATGCACAAGATTGGTTAAAAACCCTAATTGGACGAGAATAAGCCTTGGGAGGACGAAAATGACCTAAATGTTCAACCAATGACACAAAATCACTTATTGGATGCACAAGATTGGTTAAAAATCCTAATTGGACAAGAATAAGCCTAGGGAGGATGAAAATGACCTAAATGTTCAACCAATGACACAAATGTACTTATTGGATGCATAAAGATTGGTTAAAAACCCTAATTGGATGAGAATAAGCCTTGGGAGGACGAAAATGACTTAAATGTTCAACCAATGACACAAACGTACTTATTGGATGCACAAGATTGGTTAAAAACCCTAATTGGACGAGAATAAGCCTTGGGAGGACGAAAATGACCTAAATGTTCAACCAATGACACAAAATCACTTATTGGATGCACAAGATTGGTTAAAAACCCTAATTGGACGAGAATAAGCCTTGGGAGGACGAAAATGACCTAAATGTTCAACCAATGACACAAAATCACTTATTGGATGCACAAGATTGGTTAAAAACCCTACTTGGGCGAGAATAAGCCTTGGGAGGACGAAAATGACCTAAATGTTCAACCAATGACACAAAATCACTTATTGGATGCACAAGATTGGTTAAAAACCCTAATTGGACGAGAATAAGCCTTGGGAGGACGAAAATGACCTAAATGTTCAACCAATGACACAAAATCACTTATTGGATGCACAAGATTGGTTAAAAACCCTAATTGGACGAGAATAAGCCTTGGGAGGACGAAAATGACCTAAATGTTCAACCAATGACACAAAATCACTTATTGGATGCACAAGATTGGTTAAAAACCCTAATTGGACGAGAATAAGCCTTGGGAGGATGAAAATGACCTAAATGTTCAACCAATGACACAAAATCACTTATTGGATGCAGAAGATTGGTTAAAAACCCTAATTGGACGAGAATAAGCCTTGGGAGGACGAAAATGATCTAAATGTTCAACCAATGACACAAAATCACTTATTGGATGCACAAGATTGGTTAAAAACCCTAATTGGACGAGAATAAGCCTTGGGAGGACGAAAATGACCTAAATGTTCAACCAATGACACAAAATCACTTATTGGATGCACAAGATTGGTTAAAAACCCTAATTGGACGAGAATAAGCCTTGGGAGGACAAAAATGACTTAAATGTTCAACCAATGACACAAATGTACTTATTGGATGCACAAGATTGGTTAAAAACCCTAATTGGACGAGAATAAGCCTTGGGAGGACGAAAATGACCTAAATGTTCAACCAATGACACAAAATCACTTATTGGATGCACAAGATTGGTTAAAAACCCTAATTGGACGAGAATAAGCCTTGGGAGGACGAAAATGACCTAAATGTTCAACCAATGACACAAATGTACTTATTGGATGCAAAAGATTGGTTAAAAACCCTAATTGGACGAGAATAAGCATTGAGAGGACGAAAATGACCTAAATGTTCAACCAATGACACAAAATCACTTATTGGATGCACAAGATTGGTTAAAAACCCTAATTGGACGAGAATAAGCCTAGGGAGGACAAAAATGATCTAAATGTTCAACCAATGACACAAAATCACTTATTGGATGCACAAGATTGTTTAAAAACCCTAATTGGACGAGAATAAGCATTGGGAGGACGAAAATGACCTAAATGTTCAACCAATGACACAAATGTACTTATTGGATGCACAAGATTGGTTAAAAACCCTAATTGGACGAGAATAAGCCTTGGGAGGACGAAAATTACCTAAATGTTCAACCAATGACACAAAATCACTTATTGGATGCACAAGATAGGCTAAAAACCCTAATTGGACGAGAATAAGCCTAGGGAGGACGAAAATGACCTAAATGTTCAACCAATGACACAAATGTACTTATTGGATGCACAAGATTGGTTAAAAACCCTAATTGGACGAGAATAAGCCTAGGGAGGACGAAAATGACCTAAATGTTCAACCAATGACACAAATGTACTTATTGGATGCACAAGATTTGTTAAAAACCGTAATTGGATGAGAATAAGCCTAGGGAGGACGAAAATGACCTAAATGTTCAACCAATGACACAAATGTACTTATTGGATGCACAAGATATGTTAAAAACCCTAATTGGACGAGAATAAGACTAGGGAGGACGAAAATGACCTAAATGTTCAACCAATGACACAAAATCACTTATTGGATGCACAAGATTGGTTAAAAACCCTAATTGGACGAGAATAAGCATTGGGAGGACGAAAATGACCTAAATGTTCAACCAATGACACAAAATCACTTATTGGATGCACAGGATTGATTAAAAACCCTAATTGGACGAGAATAAGCCTTGGGAGGACGAAAATGACCTAAATGTTCAACCAATGACACAAAATCACTTATTGGATGCACAAGATTGATTAAAAACCCTAATTGGACGAGAATAAGCCTTGGGAGGACGAAAATGACCTAAATGTTCAACCAATGACACAAATGTACTTATTGGATGCACAAGATTGGTTAGAAACCCTAATTGGACGAGAATAAGCCTTGGGAGGACGAAAATGACCTAAATGTTCAACCAATGACACAAATGTACTTATTGGATGCGCAAGATTGGTTAAAAACCCTAATTGGACGAGAATAAGCCTTGGGAGTACGAAAATGACCTAAATGTTCAACCAATGACACAAAATCACTTATTGGATGCACAAGATTGGTTAAAAACCCTAATTGGACGAGAATAAGCCTTGGGAGGACGAAAATGACCTAAATGTTCAACCAATGACACAAATGTACTTATTGGATGGACAAGATTGGTTAAAAACCCTAATTGGACGAGAATAAGCATTGGGAGGACGAAAATGACCTAAATGTTCAACCAATGACACAAATGTTCTTATTGGATTCACAAGATTGGTTAAAAAACACTAATTAGACGAGAATAATCCTTGGGAGGACGAAAATGACCTAAATGTTCAACCAATGACACAAAATCACTTATTGGATGCACAAGATTGGTTAAAAACCCTAATTGGACGAGAATACGCATTGGGAGGACGAAAATGACCTAAATGTTCAACCAATGACACAAATGTACTTATTGGATGCACAAGATTGGTTAAAAACCCTAATTGGACGAGAATAAGCCTTGGGAGGACGAAAATGACCTAAATGTTCAACCAATGACACAAAATCACTTATTGGATGCACAAGATTGGTTAAAAACCCTAATTGGACGAGAATAAGCCTTGGGAGGACGAAAATGACCTAAATGTTCAACCAATGACACAAATGTACTTATTGGATGCACAAGATTGGTTAAGAACCCTAATTGGACAAGAATAAGCCTTGGGAGGACGAAAATGACATAAATGTTCAACCAATGACACAAATGTACTTATTGGATGCACAAGATTGGTTAAAAACCCTAATTGGACGAGAATAAGCCTTGGGAGGACGAAAATGACCTAAATGTTCAACTAATGACACAAATGTACTTATTGGATGCACAAGATTGGTTAAAAACCCTAATTGGACGAGAATAAGCCTTGGGAGGACGAAAATGACTTAAATGTTCAATTAACGACACAAAATCACTTATTGGATGCACAAGATTGGTTAAAAACCCTAATTGGACGAGAATAAGCCTTGGGAGGACGAAAATGACCTAAATGTTCAACCAATGACACAAATGTACTTATTGGATGCACAAGATTGGTTAAAAACCCTAATTGGACGAGAGTAAGCCTTGGGAGGACGAAAATGACCTAATTGTTCATCCAACGACACAAAATCACTTATTGGATGCACAAGATTGGTTAAAAACCCTAATTGGACGAGAATAAGCCTTGGGAGGACGAAAATGACCTAAATGTTCAACCAATGACACAAAATCACTTATTGGATGCACAAGATTGGTTAAAAACCCTAATTGGACGAGAATAAGCCTTGGGAGGACGAAAATGACCTAAATGTTCAACCAAGGACACAAAATAACTTATTGGATGCACAAGATTGGTTAAAAACCCTAATTGGACGAGAATAAGCCTTGGGAGGACGAAAATGACCTAAATGTTCAACCAACGACACAAAATCACTTATTGGATGCACAAGATTGGTTAAAAACCCTAATTGGACGAGAATAAGCCTTGGGAGGACGAAAATCACCTAAATGTTCAACCAAGGACACAAAATCACTTATTGGATGCACAAGATTGGTTAAAAACCCTAATTGGACGAGAATAAGCCTTGGGAGGACGAAAATGACCTAAATGTTCAACCAATGACACAAAATCACTTATTGGATGCACAAGATTGGTTAAAAACCCTAATTGGACGAGAATAAGCCTTGGGAGGACGAAAATGACCTAAATGTTCAACCAATGACACAAATGTACTTATTGGATGCACAAGATTGGTTAAAAACCATAATTGGACGACAATAAGCCTAGGGAGGACGAAAATGACCTAAATGTTAAACCAATGACACAAAATCACTTATTGTGTGCACAAGATTGGTTAAAATCCCTAATTAGGCGAGACTAAGCCTTGGGAGGACGCATATGACCTAAATGTTCAACCAATGACACAAAATCACTTATTGGATGCACAAGATTGGTTAAAAACCCTAATTGGACGAGAATAAGCCTTGGGAGGACGAAAATGACCTAAATGTTCAACCAATGACACAAAATCACTTATTGGATGCACAAGATTGGTTAAAAACCCTAATTGGACGAGAATAAGCCTTGGGAGGATGAAAATGACCTAAATGTTCAACCAATGACACAAAATCACTTATTGGATGCAGAAGATTGGTTAAAAACCCTAATTGGACGAGAATAAGCCTTGGGAGGACGAAAATGATCTAAATGTTCAACCAATGACACAAAATCACTTATTGGATGCACAAGATTGGTTAAAAACCCTAATTGGACGAGAATAAGCCTTGGGAGGACGAAAATGACCTAAATGTTCAACCAATGACACAAAATCACTTATTGGATGCACAAGATTGGTTAAAAACCCTAATTGGACGAGAATAAGCCTTGGGAGGACAAAAATGACTTAAATGTTCAACCAATGACACAAATGTACTTATTGGATGCACAAGATTGGTTAAAAACCCTAATTGGACGAGAATAAGCCTTGGGAGGACGAAAATGACCTAAATGTTCAACCAATGACACAAAATCACTTATTGGATGCACAAGATTGGTTAAAAACCCTAATTGGACGAGAATAAGCCTTGGGAGGACGAAAATGACCTAAATGTTCAACCAATGACACAAAATCACTTATTGGATGCACAAGATTGGTTAAAAACCCTACTTGGGCGAGAATAAGCCTTGGGAGGACGAAAATGACCTAAATGTTCAACCAATGACACAAAATCACTTATTGGATGCACAAGATTGGTTAAAAACCCTAATTGGACGAGAATAAGCCTTGGGAGGACGAAAATGACCTAAATGTTCAACCAATGACACAAAATCACTTATTGGATGCACAAGATTGGTTAAAAACCCTAATTGGACGAGAATAAGCCTTGGGAGGACGAAAATGACCTAAATGTTCAACCAATGACACAAAATCACTTATTGGATGCACAAGATTGGTTAAAAACCCTAATTGGACGAGAATAAGCCTAGGGAGGAAGAAAATGTCCTAAATGTTCAACCAATGACACAAATGTACTTATTGGATGCACAAGATTGGTTAAAAACCCTAATTGGACGAGAATAAGCCTAGGGAGGACGAAAATGACCTAAATGTTCAACCAATGACACAAAATCACTTATTGGATGCACAACATTGGTTAAAAACCCTAATTGGACGAGAATAAGCCTTGGGAGGACGAAAATGAACTAAATGTTCAACCAATGACACAAATGTACTTATTGGATGCACAAGATTGGTTAAAACCCCTAATTGGACGAGAATAAGCCTAGGGAGGACAAAAATGATCTAAATGTTCAACCAATGACAAAAAATCACTTATTGGATGCACAAGATTGGTTAAAAACCCTAATTGGACGAGAATAAGCTTCGGAAGGACGAAAATGACCTAAATGTTCAACCAATGACACAAATGTACTTATTGGATGCAAAAGATTGGTTAAAAACCCTAATTGGACGAGAATATGCCTAGGGAGGACGAAAATGACCTAAATGTTCAACCAATGACACAAAATCACTTATTGGATGCACAAGATTGGTTAAAAACCCTAATTGGACGAGAATAAGCCTTGGGAGGACGAAAATGACCTAAATGTTCAACCAATGACACAAAATCACTTATTGGATGCACAAGATTGGTTAAAAACCCTAATTGGACGAGAATAAGCCTTGGGAGGACGAAAATGACCTAAATGTTCAACCAATGACACAAATGTAGTTATTGGATGCACAACACTTGTTGAAAACCCTAATTGGACGAGAATAAGACTTGGGAGGACGAAAACGACCTAAATGTTCAACCAATGACACAAATGTACTTATTGGATGCACAAGATTGGTTAAAAACCGTAATTGGATGAGAATAAGTCTTGGGAGGACGAAAATGACCTAAATGTTCAACCAATGACACAAAATCACTTGTTGGATGCACAAGACTGGTTAAATACCCTAATTGGACGAGAATAAGCCTTGGGAGGACGAAAATGACCTAAATGTTCAACCAATGACACAAAATCACTTATTGGATTCACAAGATTGGTTAAAAACCCTAATTGGACGAGAATAAGCCAAGGGAGGACGAAAATGACCTAAATGTTCAACCAATGATACAAATGTACTTATTGCATGCACAAGCTTGGTTAAAAACCCTAATTGGACGAGAATAAGTCTTGGGAGGACGAAAATGACCTAAATGTTCAACCAATGACACAAAATCACTTGTTGGATGCACAAGATTGGTAACAAACCCTAATTGGACGAGAATAAGCCTTGGGAGGTCGAAAATGACCTAAATGCTCAACCAATGACACAAATGTACTTATTGGATGCACAAGATTGGTAAAAAACTCTAATCGGACAAGAATAAGCCTAAGGAGGACGAAAATAACCTAAATGTTCAACCAATGACACAAAATCACTTATTGGATGCACAAGATTGGTTAAAAACCCTAATTGGACGAGAATAAGCCTTGGGAGGACGAAAATGACCTAAATGTTCAACCAATGACACAAATGTACTTATTGGATGCACAAGATTGGTTAAAAACCCTAATTGGACATAAATAAGCCTAAGGAGGACGAAAATGACCTAAATGTTCAACCAGTTACACAAAATGACTTATTGGATGCACAAGATTGGTTAAAAACCCTAATTGGACGAGAATAAGCATTGGGAGGACGAAAATGACCTAAATGTTCAACCAATGACACAAATGTACTTATTGGATGCACAAGATTGGTTAAAAACCCTAATTGGACGAGAAAAAGCCTAGGGAGGATGAAAATGACCAATATGTTCAACCAATGACACAAATGTACTTATTGGATGCACAAGATTGGTTAGAAACCCTAATTCGACGAGAATAAGCCTTGGGAGGACGAAAATGACCTAAATGTTCAACCAATGACACAAAATCACTTATTGGATGCACAAGATTGGTTAAAAACCCTAATTGGACGAGAATAAGCCTTGGGAGGACGAAAATGACCTAAATGTTCAACCAATGTCACAAATGTACGTATTGGATGCACAAGATTTGTTAAAAACCCTAATTGGACGAGAATAAGCCTTGGGAGGACGAAAATGACCTAAATGTTCAACCAATGACACAAAATCACTTATTGGATGCACAAGATTGGTTAAAAACCCTAATTGGACGAGAATAAGCCTTGGGAGGACGAAAATGACCTAAATGTTCAACCAATGACACAAAATCACTTATTGGATGCACAAGATTGGTTAAAAACCCTAATTGGACGAGAATAAGCCTTGGGAGGACGAAAATTGCCTAAATGTTCAACCAATGACACAAAATCACTTATTGGATGCACAAGATTGGTTAAAAACCCTAATTGGACGAGAATAAGCCTTGGGAGGAGGATAATGACCTAAATGTTCAACCAATAACACAAATGTACTTATTGGATGCACAAGATTGATTAAAAACCCTAATTGGATGAGAATAAGGCTTGGGAGGACGAAAATGACCTAAATGTTCAACCAATGGCACAAAATCACTTATTGGATGCACAAGATTGGTTAAAAACCCTAATTGGACGAGAATAAGCCTTGGGAGGACGAAAATGACCTAAATGTTCAACCAATGACACAAAATCACTTATTGGATGCACAAGATTGGTTAAAAACCCTAATTGGACGAGAATAAGCCTTGTAGGACGAAAATGACCTAAATGTTCAACCAATGACACAAATGTACTTATTGGATGCACAAGATTGGTTAAAAACCCTAATTGGACGAGAATAAGCCTAAGAAGGACGAAAATGACCTAAATGTTCAACCAATGACACAAAATCACTTATTGGATCCACAAGATTGGTTAAAAACCCTAATTGGACGAGAATAAGCCTTGGGAGGACGAAAATAACCTAAATGTTCAACCAATGACACAAATGTACTTATTCGATGCACAAGATTGGTTAAAAACCCTAATTGGACGAGAATAAGCCTTGGGAGGACGAAAATGACCTAAATGTTCAACCAATGACACAAAATCACTTATTGGATGCACAAGATTGGTTAAAAACCCTAATTGGACGAGAATTAGCCTAGGGAGAACGAAAATGACCTAAATGTTCAACCAATGACACCAAATCACTTATTGGATGCACAAGATTGGTTAAAAACCCTAATTGGACGAGAATAAGCCTTGGGAGGACGAAAATGACCTAAATGTTCAACCAATGACACAAATGTACTTATTGGATGCAAAAGATTGGTTAAAAACCCTAATTGGACGAGAATAAGCCTTGGGAGGACGAAAATGACCTAAATGTTCAACCAATGACACAAAAGCACTTATTGGATGCACAAGATTGGTTAAAAACCCTAATTGGACGAGAATAAGCCTTGGGAGGACGAAAATAACCTAAATGTTCAACCAATGACACAAATGTACTTATTGGATGCACAAGATTGGTTAAAACCCCTAATTGGACGAGAATAAGCCTAGGGAGGACGAAAATGACCTAAATGTTCAACCAATGACACAAAATCACTTATTGGATGCACAAGATTGGTTAAAAACCCTAATTGGACGAGAATAATCCTTGGGAGGACGAAAATGACCTAAATGTTCAACCAATGACACAATTGTACTTATTGGATGCACATGATTGGTTAAAAACCCTAATTGGACGAGAATAAGCCTAGGGAGGACGAAAATGACCTAAATGTTCAACCAATGACACAAAATCACTTATTGGATGCACAAGATTGGTTAAAAACCCTAATTGGACGAGAATAAGCCTAGGGAGGACGAAAATGACCTAAATGTTCAACCAGTGACACAAAATCACTTATTGAATGCACAAGATTGGTTAAAAACCCTAATTGGACGAGAATAAGCCTTGGGAGGACGAAAATGACCTAAATGTTCAACCAATGACACAAAATCACTTATTGGATGCCCAAGATTGGTTAAAAACCCTAATTGGACGAGAATAAGCATAGGGAGGACGAAAATGACCTAAGTGTTCAACCAATGACACAAATGTACTTATTGGATGCAAAAGATTGGTTAAAAACCCTAATTGGACGAGAATAAGCCTAGGGAGGACGAAAATGACCTAAATGTTCAACCAATGACACAAAATCACTTATTGGATGCACAAGATTGGTTAAAAACCCTAATTGGACGAGAATAAGCCTTGGGAGGACGAAAATAATCTAAATGTTCATCCAATGACACAAATGTACTTGTTGGATGCACAAGATTGGTTAAAAACCCTAATTAGACGAGAATAAGCCTCAGGAGGACGAAAATGATCTAAATGTTCAACCAATGACACAAAATCACTTATTGGATGCACAAGATTGGTTAAAAACCCTAATTGGACGAGAATAAGCATTGGGAGGACGAAAATTACCTAAATGTTCAACCAATGACACAAATGTACTTATTGGATGCACAAGATTGGTTAAAAACCCTAATTGGACGAGAATAAGCCTAGGGAGGACGAAAATGACCTAAATGTTCAACCAATGACACAAAATCACTTATTGGATGCACAAGATTGGTTAAAAACCCTAATTGGACGAGAATAAGCCTATGGATGACGAAAATGACCTAAATGTTCAACCAATGACACAAATGTACTTATTGGATGCACAAGATTGGTTAAAAACCCTAATTGGACGAGAATAAGCCTTGGGAGGACGAAAATGACCTAAATGTTCAACCAATGACACAAATGTACATACAGGATGCACAAGAATGGTTAAAAACCCTAATTGGACGAGAATAAGCCTTGGAAGGACGAAAATGACCTAAATGTTCAACCAATGACACAAATGTACTTATTGGATGCACAAGATTGGATAAAAACCGTAATATGACGAGAATAAACCTTTGGAGGAAGAAAATGACCTAAATGTTCAACCAATGACACAAAATCACTTATTGGATGCACAAGATTGGTTAAAAACCCTAATTGGACGAGAATAAGCCTTGGGAGGACGAAAATGACCTAAATGTTCAACCAATGACACAAATGTACTTATTGGATGCACAAGATTGGTTAAAAACCCTAATTGGACGAGAATAAGCATTGAGAGGACGAAAATGACCTAAATGTTCAACCAATGACACAAAATCACTTATTGGATGCACAAGATTGGTTAAAAACCCTAATTGGACGAGAATAAGCCTAGGGAGGACAAAAATGATCTAAATGTTCAACCAATGACACAAAATCACTTATTGGATGCACAAGATTGTTTAAAAACCCTAATTGGACGAGAATAAGCATTGGGAGGACGAAAATGGCCTAAATGTTCAACCAATGACACAAATGTACACTTGAGAATTAGGTTTTGGTGCTTAATGACTTGAGAGATTAGCTCTCAGCATGATATTATTTATAATCAAAATTGTACAAGGAGAATCTCTTAATTAAGGAAATAAATCTTGACTAAATCCAACCTATATCAAACCTAATAAAAACAAAACATATCTTAATAATAATAAACTAAATCATTGCATATCTCAACACTCCCCCTCAAGCTGGAGCATACAAATTGTAGGCATCGAGCTTGTCACATATATAAGTTATCCTTGGTCCTTGAAGAGCCTTTGTGAAAATGTCTGCCAATTGATCATTAGAACCAACAAATGAAGTAGCAATCTCGCCGGACACAATCTTCTCACGAACAAAGTGACAATCAATCTCAATATGTTTAGTTCGTTCATGAAAGACTGGATTAGAAGCAATATGTAAAGCTGCTTGATTATCACATATGAGACTCATAGTGCCTATATTACAAAAGCGCAACTCTTGGAGAAGGTGTCTAAGCCATATGAGCTCCTGAGTAGTAAGTGCCATAGCTCGATATTCAGCCTCAGCACTAGATCTGGCAACAACGTTCTGCTTCTTGCTTTTCCAAGAAATCAAATTACCACCAATAAGAACACAATACCCAGATGTAGACCGTCTATCGGAAGGACTTCCAGCCCAATCTGCGTCTGTGTAAGCAACAATGTCTGAATTACCTCTGTCTGTGTAAACAAGACCTTTTCCTGGAGCTCCTTTAATGTATCTCAAGATTCTAACCACAGCATTCCAATGACTATCACAAGGGGAATTCAAGAATTGACTCACCACACTCACAGCGTATGAGATATCTGGCCTCGTCATGGTCAAGTAATTCAACTTCCCAACTAACCTCCTATATCTTCCTGGATCTGGATAGGACTCCCCCTCATCCGGTAGGAGTTTGACATTTGGATCCATAGGAGTGGCAATTGGCTTGCAATCTAGCATACTGATTTCTTCCAAGATATCCAAAGCATACTTTCTCTGGGAAATAGCAATTCCTGCCTTAGATTGAGCTACCTCAATGCCAAGAAAATACCTCAGTCTACCTAGATCTTTGACCTGAAAGTGGTGGACTAAATGTTGTTTGAGTCCCACAATTCCATCACGATCATCACCTGTAATGACTATATCATCAACATAGACAACCAAGTAAATACACTTGTTCGAAGAGAATTTATAAAACACAGAGTGATCAGCTTGACTCCGGATCATGCCATACTGTTGAACAACACTACTAAACCTCCCAAACCATGCCCGAGGAGATTGTTTGAGACCATACAAAGCTTTATGAAGTCGACAGACATACCCACGACACTCCCCCTGAGCAACGAAACCAGGTGGTTGCTCGAGATAAACTTCTTCTTCTAAGTTTCCATGAAGGAATGCATTCTTTATGTCTAATTGATACAATGGCCAATGTCGCATAGCAGCCATAGAGAGAAAAAGACGAACCGAAGCCATTTTAGCCACAGGTGAGAAAGTATCACTGTAATCAAGACCAAAAACCTGAGTATAGCCCTTAGCCACTAGACGAGCTTTCAGACGATCAATATGTCCGTCTGGACCAACTTTGACTGTGTATACCCAACGACATCCAACAATAGATTTACCGGGAGGAGGTGGCACAAGAGTCCATGTTTGGTTAGATTTTAAAGCTGTCATCTCATCAATCATAGCCTGCCGCCAACCTGAATGAGAAAGAGCTTCGTGCGGAGACTTAGGAATAGTGATGGAAGAGATAGCAGATGCAAAGGTATAATGTGAATGTGATAAACGGTGATAACTAAGAAAATTATAAATGGGATAGGGATTACTGGTGGAACGTGTACCTTTACGTAGTGCAATAGGGAGGTCGTCGGACAAGGTAGACGGATCCGAAGTAGAAGAAGGGACCGGAACAGGAGATGAGTCACTTATATCTTGTGTAGGAAGTGGATTGGTAGGAGGGAGACGTGCACGTCGCTGATAAGTTGGCAAGAGAGGAGGCCTAGATGGATCTGGCTGGTCAATTATTGGCATGGACGGAGTTATCGGTACAAGGTAAGGGATAGGTAATACCTCAGCGATTGGCTCAGATTCAATTGGAGATGAGAAGAAAGGTGCATCCTCAAAGAATGTGACATCAGCAGACATGTAGAAGCGATGTGTGGAGGGACAATAACATCGATATCCTTTCTGAAACCTTGAATAGCCGAGGAAAACACACTTAATTGCACGAGCATTCAACTTATCAAGTCCTGGAGTAAGATCATGAACAAAACAAGTGGATCCAAAAACTCGAGGAGGGATACGGAACAATGGTTCATTGGGGACCAATATGGAATGGGGAACTTTGTCTTGGATAGCAGAAGATGGCATTCTATTAATCAAATATCCTGCAGTGAGGACAGCATCGCCCCAAAACTTGAGAGGAACATTAGCATTGATTAGCAGCGTACGTGCTGTTTCAATTATATGACGATGCTTACGTTCAGCAATACCATTTTGTTGTGGGGTATGGGGACAAGATGACTGATGGATTATTCCATTTTCGACCATAAAAGAATTAAAAGATGACGAAAAATACTCTTTTGCATTATCACTGCGCAAAATGCGAATAGAACAACCAAATTGATTTTGAATTTCCTTAAAGAAATTGTGAAATATACTTAATATTTCTGATCTATCCTTAAGTAGGTAGATCCACGTACATCTAGAAAACTCATCAATAAAAGTGACAAAATACCTATGACCGACAACTGAAGTGACTCGACTTGGTCCCCATACATCAGAATGAACGACATCAAAAAGAGAGCGGGCTTGCGATTGAAGACTGCTGGGGAAGGAAGACCGGACGTGTTTCCCAAGCTGACAAGATTCACAATCTAAAGACTTCAAGTGAGACAAGTGAGGGACCATAACTTTGAACTTTTTGAGACTTGGATGACCTAATCGACGATGAAGAAGACTTGGGGACTCTGTAATAGAAGTGGAAGCAACAGTAGATGTAGACTGAAGGTAGTAAAGTCCTTGGGACTCATATCCTGTACCAATCATCTGCTTCGTACTCTGATCCTGTATAACAAAAGAATCAGGAGTAAAAGTTATAGAACAATTTAGACTACGAGTTAGACGACTAACAGAAATTAAATTAAATGGACAGTTGGAAACAAAAAGAACATTGTCAAGAGATAAGGATGGGAGAGGAGTGGCTTGACCAATGCCACTAGCTTTAGCTTTTGAACCATCTGCAACGGTAATATGATGTGGGATTTTAGGTTGGGATATTTTCGATAAAAGTGATGGATTACCAGCCACATGATCGGAAGCTCCAGAGTCCAAGATCCAAGGGCTAACAGATGAGGAGTGAGAGAGGCAGACCGTAGAATTACCGGTATGAGCAAAAGTTGCTGAGGATGAGGCATGTGATGCCTTGAACTGCAGATATGCCTTGTACTCTTCATCTGACAACATATTGTTTTTGGTATTTTTCACTTCAGAGTCTTTTCCATTATCATTAGACTGCGTCACATTTGCTGTTCTTTCTGGAAAGCCAATAATGGAATAGCACTTGTCTTCGGTATGACCGAAACGCTTACAGTAAGTGCACTGAGGACGACCTCCACCACGGCCTCCTCGGCCACCCCCACGACCACGACCTCGTCCTCCACGACCTGCAAAATTTGAAACGAAAGCAGAAGACTCTGTGCCAGTTTGAGATCCACTTCCCCCTGATCCTTCCTGACTAGGAATGCGTATGATGCGTCTGATGAGATCCTCTGTTGAGGGGATATCGGATGCAGTAAGAATGTGGCTTCGAACTGACTCATACTTTTGATGGAGGCCATGAAGGACATATATCATGCAAACATTGTCCAATTTCTTAAGCATCTTCTTTGAGTCATCGTCGGCTACAAGGAGCTTGAACTCGTTTACCGCTGACCATGACGAGGCCAGATATCTCATACGCTGTGAGTGTGGTGAGTCAATTCTTGAATTCCCCTTGTGATAGTCATTGGAATGCTGTGGTTAGAATCTTGAGATACATTAAAGGAGCTCCAGGAAAAGGTCTTGTTTACACAGACAGAGGTAATTCAGACATTGTTGCTTACACAGACGCAGATTGGGCTTTATTAGCATAAGCCATGATGTTATCTTCTGTCATCTGAAGGGTAGCTAAATTATGAATAACATTATAGAGACGTTGGATATCGTTCGAATAGACATTCTTAGCTTTCTCCCAAATATCATAGCAAGTGGTGTATGAGCGATAATGGACCAGCAAAGAGGGCTCAATTGTTTGCCACAAAAGAGAGACTAATTGACAATCAGCTTGCTCCCAATCTTCACGCAAATTTGTATTAATTTCTGAGGACTTCTTAGTGAGGTGATTTGAGAGCTTTTGTCCAAGAAACCACATCTTGACAGCAGCTGACCAATTTAAATAATTTTGACCATTAAGTTTCTCAGACGTTATAGAGGGATTGCCGGAGAAAACATATGTTACAAGGCTCTTAACGGAGGATTCAGATTTGTTGTTCTCCTTTTGTGAAAGATCTGAACTTGAACTCATCTTCAACAGACTAAAGAATGCAGCAGAAATAAGAAGGCAGCAGACTAGAAGCTGTACAGGCAGCAAGAAACAGGAACGCCGGCAGGAAGGACGCAGGAAGGCAGCAAGACACCGTAGAGAAAGCACCAGAAATAGTGGGACCCACTGACCAAACTTGGTCAAAACAGGAAGGGCAGCAGCAGACGATGGCAGTAGCAGCAGCGCCGGCGGAGCTTACAACTGCAGAAAACGCGTGTGGCAGCGTGTGAGAAGGCGGATGGCGGCGGTTCTCTGGTGAATGGCTGATCTGATTAAGGCGAGTCTGATGGTGGGGGTGGTGTGACCCGTCGGCCTGTGTGTGTAGGACAATTAACAGGGCAGCTGCGTATGTGACTGACGGCTAGGGTTTTTGAGACTTTGTGACTGTGACGGCTAGGGTTTTTGAGACTTTTGAGAGGCCCACTGATCGTGAGCTCTGATACCAACTTGAGAATTAGGTTTTGGTGCTTAATGACTTGAGAGATTAGCTCTCAGCATGATATTATTTATAATCAAAATTGTACAAGGAGAATCTCTTAATTAAGGAAATAAATCTTGACTAAATCCAACCTATATCAAACCTAATAAAAACAAAACATATCTTAATAATAATAAACTAAATCATTGCATATCTCAACATGTACTTATTGGATGCACAAGATTGGTTAAAAACCCTAATTGGACGAGAATAAGCCTAGGGAGGACGAAAATGACCTAAATGTTCAACCAATGACACAAAATCACTTATTGGATGCACAACATTCGTTAAAAACCCTAATTGGACGAGAATAAGCCTTGGGAGGACGAAAATGAACTAAATGTTCAACCAATGACACAAATGTACTTATTGGATGCACAAGATTGGTTAAAACCCCTAATTGGACGAGAATAAGCCTAGGGAGGACAAAAATGATCTAAATGTTCAACCAATGACAAAAAATCACTTATTGGATGCACAAGATTGGTTAAAAACCCGAATTGGACGAGAATAAGCTTTGTGAGGACGAAAATGACCTAAATGTTCAACCAATGACACAAATGTACTTATTGGATGCAAAAGATTGGTTAAAAACCCTAATTGGACGAGAATAAGCCTAGGGAGGACGAAAATGACCTAAATGTTCAACCAATGACACAAATGTACTTATTGGATGCAAAAGATTGGTTAAAAACCCTAATTGGACGAGAATAAGCCTTGAGAGGACGAAAATGACCTAAATGTTCAACCAATGACACAAAATCACTTATTGGATGCACAAGATTGGTTAAAAACCCTAATCGGACGAGAATAAGCATTGGGAGGACGAAAATGACCTAAATGTTCAACCAATGACACAAATGTACTTATTGGATGCACAAGATTGGTTAAAAACCCTAATTGGACGAGAATAAGCCTTGGGAGGACGAAAATGACCTAAATGTTCAACCAATGACACAAAATCACTTATTGGATGCACAAGATTGGTTAAAAACCCTAATTGGACGAGAATAAGCCTTGGGAGGACGAAAATGACCTAAATGTTCAACCAATGACACAAATGTACTTATTGGATGCACAAGATTGGTTAAGAACCCTAATTGGACAAGAATAAGCCTTGGGAGGACGAAAATGACATAAATGTTCAACCAATGACACAAATGTACTTATTGGATGCACAAGATTGGTTAAAAACCCTAATTGGACGAGAATAAGCCTTGGGAGGACGAAAATGACCTAAATGGTCAACCAATGACACAAAATCAATTATTGGATGCACAAGATTGGTTAAAAACCCTAACTGCACGAGAATAAGCCTAGGGAGGACGAAAATGACCTAAATGTTCAACCAATGACACAAAATCACTTATTGGATGCACAAGATTGGTTAAAAACCCTAATTGGACGAGAATAAGCCTTGGGAGGACGAAAATGACCTAAATGTTCAACCAATGACACAAAATCACTTATTGGATGCACAAGATTGGTTAAAAACCCTAATTGGATGAGAATAAGCTTTTGGAGGACATAAATGACCTAAATGTTCAACCAATGAAACAAATGTACTTATTGGATGCACAAGATTGTTAAAAAACCCTAATTGGACGAGAATATGCCTTGGGAGGACGAAAATGACCTAAATGTTCAACCAATGGCATAAAATCACTTATTGGATGCACAAGATTGTTAAAAATCCCTAATTGGACGAGAATAAGCCTAGGGAGGACGAAAATGACCTAAATGTTCAACCAATGACACAAAATCACTTATTGGATGCACAAGATTGGTTAAAAACCCTAATTGGACGAGAATAAGCCTTGGGAGGACGAAAATGACCTAAATGTTCAACCAATGACACAAAATCACTTATTGGATGCACAAGATTGGTTAAAAACCCTAATTGGACGAGAATAAGCCTAGGGAGGACGAAAGTGACCTAAATGTTCACCCAAAGACACAAATGTACTTATTGGATGCACAAGATTGGTTAAAAACCCTAATTGGACGAGAATAAGCCTTGAGAGGACGAAAATGACCTAAATGTTCAACCAATGACACAAAATCACTTATTGGATGCACAAGATTGGTTAAAAACCCTAATTGGACGAGAATAAGCATTGGGAGGATGTAAATGACCTAAATGTTCAACCAACGACACAAATGTACTTATTGGATGCACAAGATTGGTTAAAAACCCTAATTGGACGAGAATAAGCCTAGGGAGGACGAAAATGCCCTAAATGTTCACCCAATGACACAAAATCACTTATTGGATGCACAAGATTGGTTAAAAACCCTAATTGGACGAGAATAAGCCTTGGGAGGACGAAAATGACCTAAATGTTCAACCAATGACACAAATGTACTTATTGGATGCACAAGATTGGTTAAAAACCCTAATTGGACGAGAATAAGCCTTGGGAGGACGAAAATGACCTAAATGTTCAACCAATGACACAAAATCACTTATTGGATGCACAAGATTGGTTAAAAACCCTAATTGGACGAGAATAAGCCTTGGGAGGATGAAAATGACCTAAATGTTCAACCAATGAAACAAAATCACTTATTGGAAGCACAAGATTGGTTAAAAACCCTAATTGGACGAGAATAAGCCTTGGGAGGACGAAAATGACCTAAATGTTCAACCAATGACACAAATGTACTTATTGGATGCACAAGATTGGTTAAAAACCCTAATTGGACGAGAATAAGCCTAGGGAGGACGAAAATGACCTAAATGTTCAACCAATGACACAAAATCACTTATTGGATGCACAAGATTGGTTAAAAACCCTAATTGGACGAGAATAAGGCTTTGGAGGACGAAAATGACCTAAATGTTCAACCAATGACACAAAATCACTTATTGGATGCACAAGATTGGTTAAAAACCCTAATTGGACGAGAATAAGCCTTGGGAGGACGAAAATGACCTAAATGTTCAACCAATGACACAAAATCACTTATTGGATGCACAAGATTGGTTAAAAACCCTAATTGGACGAGAATAAGCCATTAGAGGAGGAAACTGACCTAAATGTTCAACCAATGACACAAAATCACTTATTGGATGCACAAGATTGTTTAAAAACCCTAATTGGATAAGAATAAACCTTGGGAGGACGAAAATGACCTAAATGTTCAACCAATGACACAAAATCACTTATTGGATGCACAAGATTGGTTAAAAACCCTAATTGGACGAGAATAAGCCATTGGAGGACGAAAATGACCTAAATGTTCAACCAATGACACAAAATCACTTATTGGATGCACAAGATTGGTTAAAAACCCTAATTGGACGAGAATAAGCCTTGGGAGGACGAAAATGACCTAAATGTTCAACCAATGGCACAAAATCACTTGTTGGATGCACAAGATTGGTTAAAAACCCTAATTGGATGAGAATAAGCCTAGGGAGGACGAAAATGATGTAAATGTTCAACCAATGACACAAAATAACTTATTGGATACACAGGATTGGTTAAAAACCCTAATTGGGTGAGAATAAGCCTACGGAGGACGAAAATGACCTAAATGTTCAACCAATGACACAATCAATTATTGGATGCACAAGATTGGTTAAAAACCCTAATTGGACGAGAATAAGCCTTGGGCTGACGAAAATGACCTAAATATTCAACCAATGACACAAAATCACTTATTGGATGCACAATATTGGTTAAAAACCCTAATTGGACGAGAATAAGCCTTGGGCTGACGAAAATGACCTAAATGTTCAACCAATGACACAAAATCACTTATTGGATGCAAGATTGGTTAAAAACCCTAATTGGACGAGATAAGCCTTGGGAGGACGAAAATGACCTAAATGTTCAACCAATGGCACAAAATCACTTGTTGGATGCACAAGATTGGTTAAAAACCCTAATTGGACGAGAATAAGCCTTGGGAGGACGAAAATGACCTAAATGTTCAACCAATGACACAAAATCACTTATTGGATACACAGGATTGGTTAAAAACCCTAATTGGGTGAGAATAAGCCTACGGAGGAAGAAAATGACCTAAATGTTCAACCAATGACACAAAATCAATTATTGGATGCACATGATTGGTTAAAAATCCTAATTGGACGAGAATAAGCCTTGGGCTGACGAAAATGACCTAAATGTTCAACCAATGACACAAAATCACTTATTGGATGCACAAGATTGGTTAAAAACCCTAATTGGACGAGAATAAGCCTTGGGAGGACGAAAATGACCTAAATGTTCAACCAATGACACAAAATCACTTATTGGATGCACAAGATTGGTTAAAAACCATAATTGGACAAGAATAAGCCTTGGGAGGACGAAAATGACCTAAATGTTCAACCAATGACACAAAATCACTTATTGGATGCACAAGATTGGTTAAAAACCCTAATTGGACGAGAATAAGCCTTGGGAGGACGAAAATGACCTAAATGTTCAACCAATGACACAAAATCACTTATTGGATGCACAAGATTGGTTTAAAACCCAAATTGGACGATAATAGGCCTTGGGAGGACGAAAATGACCTAAATGTTCAACCAATGACACAAAATCACTTATTGGATGCACAAGATTGGTTAAAAACCCTAATTGGACGAGAATAAGCCTTGGGAGGACGAAAATGACCTAAATGTTCAACCAATGACACAAAATCACTTATTGGATGCACAAGATTGGTTAAAAACCCTAATTGGACGAGAATAAGCCTTGGGAGGACGAAAATGACCAAAATATTCAACCAATGACACAAATGTACTTATTGGATGCACAAGATTGGTTAAAAACCCTAATTTGACGAGAATAAGCCTTGGGAGGACGAAAATGACCTAAATGTTAAAACAATGACACAAAATCACTTATTGGATGCACAAGATTGGTTCAAAACCCTAATTGGACGAGAATAAGCCTAAGGAGGACGAAAATGACCTAAATGTTCAACCAATGACACAAAATCACTTATTGGATGCACAAGATTGGTTCAAAACCCTAAATGGATGAGAATAAGCCTTCGGAGGACGAAAACGACCGAAATGTTCAACCAATGACACAAATGTACTTATTGGATGCACAAGATAGGTTAAAAACCCTAATTGGACGAGAATAAGCCTTGGGACGACGAAAATGACCTAAATGTTCAACCAGTGACACAAAATCACTTATTGGATGCACAAGACTGGTTCAAAACCCTAATTGGACGAGAATAAGCCTAGGGAGGACGAAAATGACCTAAATGTTCAACCAATGACACAAAATCACTTATTGGATGCACAAGATTGGTTAAAAACCCTAATTGGACGAGAATAAGCCTTGGGAGGACGAAAATGACCTAAATGTTCAACAATGACACAAAATCACTTATTGGATGCACAAGATTGGTTAAAAACCCTAATTGGACGAGAATAAGCCTTGGGAGGACGAAAATGACCTAAATGTTCAACCAATGACACAAAATCACTTATTGGATGCACAAGATTGGTTAAAAACCCTAATTGGACGAGAATAAGCCTTGGGAGGATGAAAATGACCTAAATGTTCAACCAATGACACAAAATCACTTATTGGATGCAGAAGATTGGTTAAAAACCCTAATTGGACGAGAATAAGCCTTGGGAGGACGAAAATGATCTAAATGTTCAACCAATGACACAAAATCACTTATTGGATGCACAAGATTGGTTAAAAACCCTAATTGGACGAGAATAAGCCTTGGGAGGACGAAAATGACCTAAATGTTCAACCAATGACACAAAATCACTTATTGGATGCACAAGATTGGTTAAAAACCCTAATTGGACGAGAATAAGCCTTGGGAGGACGAAAATGACCTAAATGTTCAACCAATGACACAAAATCACTTATTGGATGCACAAGATTGGATAAAAACCGTAACTGGACGAGAATAAGCCTTGGGAGGACGAAAATGACGTAAATGTTCAACCAATGACACAAATGTACTTATTGGATGCACAAGATTGGTTAAAAACCCGAATTGGACGAGAATAAGCCTTGGGAGGACGAAAATGACCTAAATGTTCAACCAATGACACAAATGTACTTAATGGATGCACAAGATTGGTTAAAAACTGTAATTGGACGAGAATAAGCCTTGGGAGGACGAAAATGACCTAAATGTTCAACCAATGACACAAAATCACTTATTGGATGCACAAGATTGGTTAAAAACCCTAATTGGACGAGAATAAGCCTTGGGAGGACGAAAATGACCTAAATGTTCAACCAATGACACAAAATCACTTATTGTTTACACAAGATTGGTTAAAAACCCTAATTGGACGAGAATAAGTCTTGGCAGGACGAAATTGACCTAAATGTTCAACCAATGACACAAATGTACTTATTGGATGCACAAGATTTGTTAAAAACCCTAATTGGACGAGAATAAGCCTAGGGAGGACGAAAATGACCTAAATGTTCAACCAATGACACAAAATCACTTATTGGATGCACAAGATTGGTTAAAAACCCTAATTGGACGAGAATAAGCCTTGGGAGGATGAAAATGACCTAAATGTTCAACCAATGACACAAATGTACTTATTGGATGCACAAGATTGGTTAAAACCCCTAATTGGCCGAGAATAAGCCTAGGGAGGACGAAAATGATCTAAATGTTCAACCAATGACACAAAATCACTTATTGGATGCACAAGATTGGTTAAGAACCCTAATTGGCGAGAATAAGCTTTGTGAGGACGAAAATGACCTAAATGTTCAACCAATGACACAAATGTACTTATTGGATGCACAAGATTGGTTAAAAACCCTAATTGGACGAGAATAAGCCTAGGGAGGACGAAAATGACCTAAATGTTCAACCAATGACACAAAATCACTTATTGGATGCACAAGATTGGTTAAAAACCCTAATTGGACGAGAATAAGCCTTGGGAGGACGAAAATAATCTAAATGTTCATCCAATGACACAAATGTACTTGTTGGATGCACAAGATTGGTTAAAAACCCTAATTAGACGAGAATAAGCCTCAGGAGGACGAAAATGATCTAAATGTTCAACCAATGACACAAAATCACTTATTGGATGCACAAGATTGGTTAAAAACCCTAATTGGACGAGAATAAGCATTGGGAGGACGAAAATTACCTAAATGTTCAACCAATGACACAAATGTACTTATTGGATGCACAAGATTGGTTAAAAACCCTAATTGGACGAGAATAAGCCTAGGGAGGACGAAAATGACCTAAATGTTCAACCAATGACACAAAATCACTTATTGGATGCACAAGATTGGTTAAAAACCCTAATTGGACGAGAATAAGCCTAGAGAGGACGAAAGTGACCTAAATGTTCAACCAATGACACAAAATCACTTATTGGATGCACAAGATTGGTTAAAAACCCTAATTCGATGAGAATAAGCCTTGGAAGGATGAAAATGACCTAAATGTTCAACCAATGACACAAAATCAGTTATTGGATGCACAAGATTGGTTAAAAACCCTAATTGGACGAGAATAAGCCTAGGGAGGACGAAAATGACCTAAATGTTCAACCAATGACACAAATGTACTAATTGGATGCACAAGATTGGTTAAAAACCCTAATTGGACGAGAATAAGCCTTAAGAGGACGAAAATGACCTAAATGTTTAATTAATGACACAAATGTACTTATTGGATGCACAAGATTGGTTAAAAACCCTAATTGGACGAGAATAAGCCTAGGGAGGACGAAAATGACCTAAATGTTCAACCAATGACACAAATGTACTTATTGGATGCACAACATTGGTTAAAAACCCTAATTGGACGAGAATTAGCCTAGGGAGGATGAAAATGACCTAAATGTTCAACCAATGACACAAATGTACTTATTGGATGCACAAGATTGGTTAAAACCCCTAATTGGACGAGAATAAGCCTTGGGAGGACGAAAATGACCTAAATGTTCAACTAAAGACACAAAATCACTTATTGGATGCACAAGATTGGTTAAAAACCCTAATTGGACGAGAATAAGCCTTGGGAGGACGAAAATGACCTAAATGTTCAACCAATGACACAAAATCACTTATTGGATGCACAAGATTGGTTAAAAACCCTAATTGGACGAGAATAAGCCTAGGGAGGACGAAAATGACCTAAATGTTCAACCAATGACACAAATGTACTTTTGGATGCACAAGATTGGTTAAAAACCCTAATTGGACGAGAATAAGCCTAGGGAGGACGAAAATGACCTAAATGTTCAACCAATGACACAAAATCACTTATTGGATGCACAAGATTGGTTAAAAACCCTAATTGGACGAGAATAAGCCTTGGGAGGACGAAAATGACCTAAATGTTCAACCAATGACACAAAATCACTTATTGGATGCACAAGATTGGTTAGAAACCCTAATTCGACGAGAATAATCCTTAGGAGGACGAAAATGACCTAAATGTTCAACCAATGACACAAAATCACTTATTGGATGCACAAGATTGGTTAAAAACCCTAATTGGACGAGAATAAGCCTTGGGAGGACGAAAATGACCTAAATGTTCAACCAATGACACAAAATCACTTATTGGATGCACAAGATTGGTTAAAATCCCTTATTGGACGAGAATAAGCCTTGGGAGGACGAAAATGACCTAAATGTTCAACCAATGACACAAAATCACTTATTGTATGCACAAGATTGGTTAAAAACCCTAATTGGACGAGAATAAGCCTAGGGAGGACGAAAATGACCTAAATGTTCAACCAATGACAAAAATGTACTTATTGGATGCACAAGATTGGTTAAAAACCCTAATTGGACGAGAATAAGCCTTGGGAGGACGAAAATGACCTAAATGTTCAACGTATGGCACAAAATCACTTATTGGATGCACAAGATTGGTTAAAAATTCTAATTGGACGAGAATAAGCCTAGGGAGGACGAAAATGACCTAAATGTTCAACCAATGACACAAAATCACTTATTGGATGCACAAGATTGGTTAAAAACCCTAATTGGACGAGAATAAGCCTTGGGAGGACGAAAATGACCTAAATGTTCAACCAATGACACAAATGTACTTATTGGATGCACAAGATCGGTTAAAAACCCTAATTGGACGAGAATAAGCCTAAGGAGGACGAAAATGACCTAAATGTTCAACCAATGACACAAAATCACTTATTAGATGAACAAGATTGGTTAAAAACCCTAATTGGACGAAAATAAGCCTAGGGAGGACGAAAATGACCTAAATGTTCAACCAATGACTCAAAATCACTTATTGGATGCACAAGATTTGTTAAAAATCTTAATTGGATGAGAATAAGCCTAGGGAGGACGAAAATGACCTAAATATTCAACAAATAGCACAAAATCACTTATTGGATGCACAAGATTGGTTAAAAACCGTAATTAGATTAGAATAAGCCTAGGGAAGACGAAAATCACCTAAATGTTGATTCAATGACACAAAATCACTTATTGGATGCAAACGATAGGTTAAAAACCCTACTTGGATGAGAATAATCCTAAGGAGGACTAAAATGACGTAAATGTTCAACCAATGACACAAAATCACTTATTGGATGCACAAGATTGGTTAAAAACCCTAATTAGATTAGAATAAGCCTAGGGAGGACGAAAATGACCTAAATGTTCAATCAATGACACAAAATCACTTATTGGATGCAATAGATTGGTTGAAAACCCTAATTGGATGAGAATAATCCTAGGGAGGACGTAAATGACATAAATATTCAACCAATGACACGGAATCACTTATTGGATGCACAAGATTGCTTAAAAACCCTAATTGGATTAGAATAAGCCTAGGGAGGACAAAAATTACCTAAATGTTCAACCAATGACACAAAATCACTTATTGGATGCACAACATTCGTTAAAAACCCTAATTGGACGAGAATAAGCCTTGGGAGGACGAAAATGACCTAAATGTTCAACCAATGACACAAAATCACTTATTGGATGCACAAGATTGGTTAAAAACCCTAATTGGACGAGAATAAGCCTTGGGAGGATGAAAATGACCTAAATGTTCAACCAATGACACAAATGTACTTATTGGATGCAAAAGATTGGTTAAAAACCCTAATTGGACGAGAATAAGCCTTGAGAGGACGAAAATGACCTAAATGTGAAACCAATGACACAAAATCACTTATTGGATGCACAAGATTTGTTAGAAACCCTAATTGGACGAGAATATGCCTAGGGATGATGAAAATGACCTAAATGTCCAACCAATAACACAAATGTACTTATTGGATGCACAAGATTGGTTAAAAACCCTAATTGGATGAGAATAAGCCTAGGGAGGACGAAAATGACCTAAATGTTCAACCAATGACACAAAATCACTTATTGGATGCACAAGATTGGTTAAAAACCCTAATTGGACGAGAATAAGCCTAGAGAGGACGAAAATGACCTAAATGTTCAACCAATGACACAAAATCACTTATTGGATGCACAACATTCGTTAAAAACCCTAATTGGACGAGAATAAGCCTTGGGAGGACGAAAATGAACTAAATGTTCAACCAATGACACAAATGTACTTATTGGATGCACAAGATTGGTTAAAACCCCTAATTGGACGAGAATAAGCCTAGGGATGACAAAAATGATCTAAATGTTCAACCAATGACAAAAAATCACTTATTGGATGCACAAGATTGGTTAAAAACCCGAATTGGACGAGAATAAGCTTTGTGAGGACGAAAATGACCTAAATGTTCAACCAATGACACAAATGTACTTATTGGATGCAAAAGATTGGTTAAAAACCCTAATTGGACGAGAATAAGCCTAGGGAGGACGAAAATGACCTAAATGTTCAACCAATGACACAAAATCACTTATTGGATGCACAACATTCGTTAAAAACCCTAATTGGACGAGAATAAGCCTTGGGAGGATGAAAATGACCTAAATGTTCAACCAATGACACAAATGTACTTATTGGATGCAAAAGATTGGTTAAAAACCCTAATTGGACGAGAATAAGCCTTAGGAGGACGAAAATGATCTAAATGTTCAACCAAGGACACAAAATCACTTATTGGATGCACAAGATTGGTTAAAAACCCTAATTGGACGAGAATAAGCATTGGGAGGACGAAAATGACCTAAATGTTCAACCAATGACACAAATGTACTTATTGGATGCACAAGATTGGTTAAAAACCCTAATTGGACGAGAATAAGCCTTGGGAGAACTGAAATGACCTAAATGTTCAACCAATGACACAAAATCACTTATTGGATGCACAATATTGGTTAAAAACCCTAATTGGACGAGAATAAGCCTTGGGAGGACGAAAATGACCTAAATGTTCAACCAATGACACAAAATCACTTTTTGGATGCACAAGATTGGTTAAAAACCCTAATTGGTCGAGAATAAGCCTTGGGAGGACGAAAATGACCTAAATGTTCAACCAATGACACAAATGTACTTATTGGATGCACAAGATTGGTTAAAAACCCTAATTGGACGAGAATAAGCCTTGGGAAGACGAAAATGACCTAAATGTTCAACCAATGACACAAAATCACTTATTGGATGCACAAGATTGGTTAAAAACCCTAATTGGACGAGAATAAGCCTTAGGAGGACGAAAAGGACCTAAATGTTCAACCAATGACACAAAATCTTTTATTGGATGCACAAGATTGGTTCAAAACCCTAATTGGACGAGAATAAGCCTTGGGAGGACGAAAATGACCTAAATGTTCAACCAATGACACAAATGTACTTATTGGATGCACAAGATTGGTTAAAAACCCTAATTGGACGAGAATAAGCCTTGGGAGGACGAAAATGACCTAAATGTTCAACCAATGACACAAATGTACTTATTGGATGCACAAGATTGGTTAAAAACCCTAATTGGACGAGAATAAGCCTTGGGAAGACGAAAATGACCTAAATGTTCAACCAATGACACAAATTTACTTATTGGATGCACAGGGTTTGTTAAAAACCCTAATTGGACAAGAATAAGCCTTGGGAGGACGAAAATGACCAAAATGTTCAACCAATGACACAAATGTACTTATTGGATGCAAAAGATTGGTTAAAAACCCTAATTGGACGAGAATAAGCCTTGGGAGGACGAAAATGACCTAAATGTTCAACCAATGACACAAATGTACTTATTGGATGCACAAGATTGGTTAAAAACCCTAATTGGACGAGAATAAGCCTTGGGAGGACGAAAATGACCTAAATGTTCAACCAATGACACAAAATCACTTATTGGATGCACAAGATTGGTTAAAAACCCTAATTGGACGAGAATAAGCCTTGGGAGGACAAAAATTACCTAAATGTTCAACCAATGACACAAAATCACTTATTGGATGCACAAGATTGGGTAAAAACCCTAATTGGACGAGAATAAGCCTTGGGAGGACGAAAATGACCTAAATGTTCAACCAATGACACAAATGTACTTATTGGATGCACAAGATTGGTTAAAAACCCTAATTGGACGAGAATAAGCCTTGGGTTGACGAAAATGACCTAAATGTTCAACCAATGACACAAAATCACTTATTGGATGCCCAAGATTGGTTAAAAACCCTAATTGGACGAGAATAAGCATTGAGAGGGTGAACATGACCTAAATGTTAGACCAATGACACAAAATCACTTATTGGATGCACAAGATTGGTTAAAAACCCTAATTGGACGAGAATAAGCCTAGGGAGGACGAAAATGACATAAATGTTCAACCAATGACACAAAATCACTTATTGGATGCACAAGATTGGTTAAAAACCCTAATTGGACGAGAATGAGCCTAGGGAGGACGAAAATGACATAAATGTTTAACCAATGACACAAAATCACTTATTTGATGCACAAGATTGGTTAAAAACCCTAATTGGACGAGAATAAGCCTTGGGAGGACGAAAATGACCTAAATGTTCAACCAATGACACAAAATCACTTATTGGATGCACAAGATTGGTTAAAAACCCTAATTGGACGAGAATAAGCCTGGGGAGGACGAAAATAACCTAAATGTTCAACCAATGACACAAAATCACTTATTGGATGCACAAGATTGGTTAAAAACCCTAATTGGACGAGAATAAGCCTTGGGAGGACGAAAATGACCTAAATGTTCAACCAATGACACAAAATCACTTATTGGATGCACAAGATTGGTTAAAAACCCTAATTGGACGAGAATAAGCCTTGGGAGGACCAAAATGACCTAAAGGTTCAACCAATGACACAAAATCACGTATTGGATGCACAAGATTGGTTAAAAACCCTAATTGGACGAGAATAATCCTTGGGAGGACGAAAATGATTTAAATGTTCAACCAATGACACAAATGTACTTATTGGATGCACAAGATTGGTTAAAAACCCTAATTGGACGAGAATAAGCCTTGGGAGGACGAAAATGACCTAAATGTTCAACCAATGACACAAATGTACTTATTGGATGCACAAGATTGGTTAAAAACCCTAATTGGACGAGAATAAGCCTTGGGAGGACGAAAATGACCTAAATGTTCATCCAACATCAAAAAATCACTTATTGGTTGCACAAGATTGGTTAAAAACCCTAATTGGACGAGAATAAGCCTTGGGAGGACGAAAATGACCTAAATGTTCAACCAATGACACAAATGTACTTATTGGATGCACAAGATTGGTTAAAAACCCTAATTGGACGAGAATAAGCCTTGGGAGGACAATAATGACCTAAATGTTCAACCAATGACACAAAATCACTTATTGGATGCACAAGATTGGTTAAAAACCCTAATTGGACGAGAATAAGCCTTGGGAGGACGAAAATGACCTAAATGTTCAACCAATGACACAAATGTACTTATTGGATGCACAAGATTGGTTAAAAACCCTAATTGGACGAGAATAAGCCTTGGGAGGAAGAAAATGACTTAAATGTTCAATTAACGACACAAAATCACTTATCGGATGCACAAGATTGGTTAAAAACCCTAATTGGACGAGAATAAGCCTTGGGAGGACGAAAATGACCTAAATGTTCAACCAATGACACAAATGTACTTATTGGATGCACAAGATTGGTTAAAAACCCTAATTGGACGAGAATAAGCCTTGGGAGGACGAAAATGACCTAAATGTTCAACCAATGACACAAATGTAATTATTGGATGCACAAGATTGGTTAAAAACCCTAATTGGACGAGAGTAAGCCTTGGGAGGACGAAAATGACCTAAATGTTCAACCAATGACAAAAATGTACTTATTGGATGCACAAGATTGGTTAAAAACCCTAATTGGACGAGAAAAAGCCTTGGGAGGACGAAAATGACCTAAATGTCCAACCAATGACACAAATGTACTTATTGGATGCACAAGATTGGTTAAAAACCCTAATTGGACGAGAATAAGCCTTGGGAGGACGAAAATGACCTAAATGTTCAACCAATGACACAAATGTACTTATTGGATGCACAAGATTGGTTAAAAACCCTAATTGGACGAGAATAAGCCTTGGGAGGACGAAAATAACCTAAATGTTCAAACAATGACACAAAATCCTTTATTGGATGCACAAGATTGGTTAAAAACCCTAATTGGACGAGAATAAGCCTTGGGAGGACGAAAATGACCTAAATGTTCAACCAATGACACAAAATCACTTATTGGATGCACAAGATTGGTTAAAAACCCTAATTGGACGAGAATAAGCCATGTGAGGACGAAAATGACCTAAATGTTCAACCAATGACACAAAATCACTTATTGGATGCACAAGATTGGTTAAAAACCCTAATTGGACGAGAATAAGCCTTGGGAGGACGAAAATGACCTAAATGTTCAACCAATGACACAAAATCACTTATTGGATGCACAAGATTGGTTAAAAACCCTACTTGGGCGAGAATAAGCCTTGGGAGGACGAAAATGACCTAAATGTTCAACCAATGACACAAAATCACTTATTGGATGCACAAGATTGGTTAAAAACCCTAATTGGACGAGAATAAGCCTTGGGAGGACGAAAATGACCTAAATGTTCAACCAATGACACAAAATCACTTATTGGATGCACAAGATTGGTTAAAAACCCTAATTGGACGAGAATAAGCCTTGGGAGGACGAAAATGACCTAAATGTTCAACCAATGACACAAAATCACTTATTGGATGCACAAGATTGGTTAAAAACCCTAATTGGACGAGAATAAGCCTTGGGAGGATGAAAATGACCTAAATGTTCAACCAATGACACAAAATCACTTATTGGATGCAGAAGATTGGTTAAAAACCCTAATTGGACGAGAATAAGCCTTGGGAGGACGAAAATGATCTAAATGTTCAACCAATGACACAAAATCACTTATTGGATGCACAAGATTGGTTAAAAACCCTAATTGGACGAGAATAAGCCTTGGGAGGACGAAAATGACCTAAATGTTCAACCAATGACACAAAATCACTTATTGGATGCACAAGATTGGTTAAAAACCCTAATTGGACGAGAATAAGCCTTGGGAGGACAAAAATGACCTAAATGTTCAACCAATGACACAAATGTACTTATTGGATGCAAAAGATTGGTTAAAAACCCTAATTGGACGAGAATAAGCCTTGAGAGGACGAAAATGACCTAAATGTTCAACCAATGACACAAAATCACTTATTGGATGCACAAGATTGGTTAAAAATCCTAATTGGACGAGAATAAGCCTTGGGAGGATGAAAATGACCTAAATGTTCAACCAATGACACAAATGTACTTATTGGATGCAAAAGATTGGTTAAATACCCTAATTGGACGAGAATAAGCCTTGAGAGGACAAAAATGACCTAAATGTTAAACCAATGACACAAAATCACTTATTGGATGCACAAGATTGGTTAAAAACCCTAATTGAACGAGAATAAGCATTGGGAGGACGAAAATGACCTAAATGTCCAACCAATAACAAAAATGTACTTATTGGATGCACAGGATTGGTTAAAACCCCTAATTCGACGAGAATAATCCTAGGGAGGACAAAAATGATCTAAATGTTCAATCAATGACACAAAATCACTTATTGGATGCACAAGATTGGTTAAAAACCCTAATTGGACGAGAATAAGCATTGGGAGGACGAAAATGACCTAAATGTTCAACCAATGACACAAATGTACTTATTGGATGCACAAGATTGGTTAAAAACCCTAATTGGACGAGAATAAGCCTAGCGAGGACGAAAATGACCTAAATGTTCAACCAATGACACAAAA
>JBBPBP010000218.1:6564-18991 GCA_037974735.1 Cicer chorassanicum
TTAAAACCCCTAATTGGATGAGAATAAGCCTAGGGAAGACGAAAATGATCTAAATGTTCAACCAATGACACAAAATCACTTATTGGATGCACAAGATTGGTTAAAAACCCTAATTGGATAAGAATAAGCTTTGGGAGGACGAAAATGACCTAAATGTTCAACCAATGACACAAAATCACTTATTGGATGCACTAGATTGGTAAAAACCCTAATTGGACGAGAATAAGCATTGGGAGAACGAAAATTACCTAAATGTTCAACCAATGACACAAATGTACTTATTGGATGCACAAGATTGGTTAAAAACCGTAACTGGACGAGAATAAGCCTTGAGAGGACGAAAATAACCTAAATGTTCAACCAATGACACAAATGTACTTATTGGATGCACAAGATTGGTTAAAAACCGTAAATTGACGAGAATAAGCCTTGGGAGTACGAAAATGACCTAAATGTTCAACCAATGACACAAAATCACTTATTGGATGCACAAGATTGGTTAAAAACTCTAATTGGATGAGAATTAGCCTAGGGAGGACGAAAATGACCTAAATATTCAACCAATGACACAAATTTACTTATTGGATGCACAAGATTGGTTAAAACCCCTAATTGGACGAGAATAAGCCTAGGGAGGACGAAAATGACCTAAATGTTCAACCAATGACACAAAATCACTTATTGGATGCACAAGATTGGTTAAAAACCCTAATTGGACGAGAATAAGCCTTGGGAGGACGAAAATGACCTAAATGTTGAACCAATGACACAAATGTACTTATTGGATGCACAAGATTGGTTAAAACCCCTAATTGGACGTGAATAAGCCTAGGGAGGACGAAAATGACCTAAATGTTCAACCAATGACACAAAATCACTTATTGGATGCACAACATTCGTTAAAAACCCTAATTGGCAAGAATAAGCCTTGGGAGGACGAAAATGACCTAAATGTTCAACCAATGACACAAAATCACTTATTGGATGCACAAGATTGGTTAAAACCCCTAATTGGACGAGAATAAGCCTAGGGAGGACGAAAATGACCTAAATGTTCAACCAATGACATAAATGTACTTATTGGATGCACAAGATTGGTTAAAAACCCTAATTGGACGAGAATAAGCCTTGGGAGAACGAAAATGACCTAAATGTTCAACCAATGACACAAAATCTCTTATTGCATGCACAAGATTGGTTAAAAACCCTAATTGGACGAGAATAAGCCTTGGGAGGACGAAAATGACCTAAATGTTCAACCAATGACACAAAATCACTTATTGGATGCACAAGATTGGTTAAAAACCCTAATTGGACGAGAATAAGCCTTGGGAGGAAGAAAATGACCTAAATGTTCAACCAATGACACTAAATCACTTATTGGATGCACAAGATTGCTTAAAAACCCTAATTGGACGAGAATAAGCCTTGGGAGGACGAAAATGACCTAAATGTTCAACCAATGACACAAAATCACTTATTGGATGCACAAGATTGGTTAAAAACCCTAATTGGACGAGAATAAGCCTTGGGAGGACGAAAATGACCTAAATGTTCAACCAATGACACAAAATCACTTAATGGATGCACAAGATTGGTTAAAACCCCTAATTGGATGAGAATAAGCCTTGGGAGGACGAAAATGACCTAAATGTTCAAACAATGACACAAAATAACTTATTGGATGCACAAGATTGGTTCAACACCCTAATTGGATGAGAATAAGCCTAGGGAGGACGAAAATGACCTAAATGTTCAACCAATGACACAAAATCACTTATTGGATGCACAAGATTGGTTAAAAACCCTAATTGGACGAGAATAAGCCTTGGGAGGACGAAAATGACCTAAATGTTCAACCAATGACACAAATGTACTTATTGGATGCACAAGATTAGTTAAAAACCCTAATTGGACGAGAATAAGCCTTGGGAGGACGAAAATGACCTAAATGTTCAACCAATGACGCATAATCAATTATTGGATTAACAAGATTTGTTAAAAATCCTAATTGGACGAGAATAAGCCTTGGGAGAACGAAAATGACCTAAATGTTCAACCAATGACACAAAATCACTTATTGGATGCACAAGATTGGTTAAAAACCCTAATTGGACGAGAATAAGCCTTGGGAGGACGAAAATGACCTAAATGTTCAACCAATGACACAAAATCACTTATTGGATACACAAGATTGGATAAAAACCCTAATTGGAAGAGAATAAGCATAGGGAGGACGAAAATGACCTAAATGTTCAACCAAAGACACAAAAATCACTTATTGGATGCATAAGATTGGTTAAAAACCCTAATGGGACGAGAATAAGCCTTTAGAGGACGAAAATGACCTAAATATTCAACCACTGACACAAATGTACTTATTGGATGCACAAGATTGGTTAAAAACCCTAATTGGACGAGAATAAGCCTTGGGAGGACGAAAATGACCTAAATGTTCAACCAATGACACAAAATCACTTATTGGATGCACAAGATTGGTTAAAAACCATAATTTGACGAGAATAAGCCTTGGGAGGACGAAAATGACCTAAATGTTCAACCAATGACACAAAATCACTTATTGGATGCACAAGATTGGTTAAAAACCCTAATTGGACGAGAATAAGCCTTGGGAGGACGAAAATGACCTAAATGTTCAACCAATGACACAAAATCACTTATTGGATGCACAAGATTGGTTAAAAACCCTAATTATACGAGAATAAGCCTTTGGACGACGAAAATGACCTAAATGTTCAACCAATGACACAAAATCACTTATTGGATGCACAAGATTGGTTAAAAACCCTAATTGGACGAGAATAAGCCTTGGGAGGACGAAAATGACCTAAATGTTCAACCAATGACAAAAAATCACTTATTGGATGCACTAGATTGGTTAAAAACCCTAATTGGACGACAATAAGCCTAGGGAGGACGAAAATGGCCTAAATGTTCAACCAATGACACAAATGTATTTATTTGATGCACAAGATTGGTTAAAAACCCTAATTGGACAAGTATAAGCCTTGGGAGGACGAAAATGACCTAAATGTTCAACCAATGACACAAAATCAGTTATTGGATGCACAAGATTGGTTAAAACCCTAATTGGACGAGAATAAGCCTTGGGAGGACGAAAATGACCTAAATGTTCAACCAATGACACAAAATCACTTATTGGATGCACAAGATTGGTTAAAAACCCTAATTGGACGAGAATAAGCATTGGGAGGACGAAAATGACCTAAATGTTCAACCAATGACACAAAATCACTTGTTGGATGCACAAGATTGGTTAAAAACCCTAATTGGACGAGAATAAGCCTTGGGAGGACGAAAATGACCTAAATGTTCAACCAATGACACAAATGTTCTTATTGGATGCACAAGATTGGTTAAAAACCCTAATTGGACGAGAATAAGCCTTGGGAGGACGAAAATGACCTAAATGTTCCACCAATGACACAAATGTACTTATTGGATGCACAAGATTGGTTAAAAACCCTAATTGGACAAGTATAAGATTTGGGAGGACGAAAATGACCTAAATGTTCAACCAATGACACAAAATCACTTATTGGATGCACAAGATTGGTTAAAAACCCTAATTGGACGAGAATAAGCCTTGGGAGGACGAAAATGACCTAAATGTTCAACCAATGACACAAATGTACTTATTGGATGCACAAGATTGGTTAAAAACCCTAATTGGACGAGAATAAGTCCCTATAGGATGAAAATGACCTAAATGTTCAACCAATGACACAAAATCACTTATTGGATGCACAAGATTGGTTAAAAACCCTAATTGGACGAGAATAAGCCTTGGGAGGACGAAAATGACCTAAATGTTCAACCAATGACACAAAATCACTTATTGGATGCACAAGATTGGTTAAAAACCTTAATTGGATGAGAATAATCCTTGGGAGGACGAAAATGACCTAAATTTTCAACGAATGACACAAAAGTACTTATTAGATGCACAAGATTGGTTAAAAACCCTAATTGGACGAGAATATGCCTTGGGAGGACGAAAATGACCTAAATGTTCAACCAATGACACAAAATCACTTATTGGATGCACAAGATTGGTTAAAAACCCTAATTGGACGAGAATAAGCATTGGGAGGACGAAAATGACCTAAATGTTCAACCAATGACACAAAATCACTTATTGAATGCACAAGATTGGTTAAAAACCCTAATTGGACGAGAATAAGCCTTGGGAGGACGAAAATGACATAAATGTTCAACCAATGACACAAAATCACTTATTGGATGCACAAGATTGGTTAAAAACCCTAATTGGACGAGAATAAGCATTGGGAGGACGAAAATGACCTAAATGTTCAACCAATGACACAAATGTAATTATTGGATGCACAAGATTGGTTAAAAACCCTAATTGGACGAGAATAAGCCTAGGGAGGACGAAAATGACCTAAATGTTCAACCAATGACACAAATGTACTTATTGGATGCACAAGATTGGTTAAAAACCCTAATTGGACGAGAAGAAGCCTAGGGAGGACGAAAATGACCTAAATGTTCAACCAATGACAGAAAATCAATTATTGGATGCACAAGATTGGTTAAAACCATAATTGGACGAGAATAAGCCTTAGGAGGACGAAAATGACCTAAATGTTCAACCGGTGACACAAATGTACTTATTGGATGCACAAGATTGGTTGAAAACCCTAATTGGACGAGAATAAGCCTAGGGAGGACGAAAATGACCTAAATGTTCAACCAATGACACAAAATCACTTATTGGATGCACAAGA
The DNA here is from genome assembly GCA_037974735.1 of Cicer chorassanicum. Taxonomy (NCBI): domain Eukaryota; kingdom Viridiplantae; phylum Streptophyta; class Magnoliopsida; order Fabales; family Fabaceae; genus Cicer; species Cicer chorassanicum. The sequence goes on from JBBPBP010000218.1 coordinate 11,358, forward strand.
TTGGTTTAAAACCCTAATTGGACGAGAATTAGCCTTGGGAGGACGAAAATGACCTAAATGTTCAACCAATGACACAAATGTACTTATTGGATGCACTAGATTGGTTAAAACCCTAATTGGACGAAAATAAGCCTTGGGAGTACGAAAATGACCTAAATGTTCAACCAATGACACAAATGTACTTATTGGATGCATAAGATTGGTTAAATAGCGTAATTGGACGAGAATAAGCCTTGGGAGTACGAAAATGACCTAAATGTTAAACCAATGACACAAAATCAGTTATTGGATGCACAAGATTGGTTAAAAACCCTAATTGGATGAGAATAAGCCTAGGGGGGACGAAAATGACCTAAATGTTCAACCAATGACACAAATGTACTTATTGGATGCACAAGATTGGTTAAAACCCCTAATTGGACGAGAATAAGCCTAGGGAGGACGAAAATGATCTAAATGTTCAACCAATGACACAAAATCACTTATTGGATGCACAAGATTGGTTAAAAACCCTATTTGGACGAGAATAAGCCTAGGGAGGACGAAAATGACCTAAATGTTCAACCAATGACACAAATGTACTTATTGGATGCACAAGATTGGTTAAAAACCCTAATTGGACGAGAATAAGCCTAGGGAGAACGAAAATGACCTAAATGTTAAACCAATGACACAAATGTACTTATTGGATGCACAAGATTGGTTAAAACCCCTAATTGGACGAGAATAAGCCTAGGGAGGACGAAAATGATCTAAATGTTCAACCAATGACACAAAATCACTTATTGGATGCACAAGATTGGTTAAAACCCGTAATTGGACGAGAATAAGCCTTGGGAGTACGAAAATGACCTAAATGTTCAACCAATGACACAGAATCACTTATGGGATGCACAAGATTGGTTAAAAACCCTAATTGGACAAGAATAAGCCTAGGAGGGACGAAAATGACCTAAATGTTCAACCAATGACACAAATGTACTTATTGGATGCACAAGATTGGTTAAAACCCCTAATTGGACGAGAATAAGCCTAGGGAGGACGAAAATGATCTAAATGTTCAACCAATGACACAAAATCACTTATTGGATGCACAAGATTGGTTAAAACCCGTAATTGGACGAGAATAAGCCTTGGGAGTACGAAAATGACCTAAATGTTCAACCAATGACACAAAATCACTTATTGGATGCACAAGATTGGTTAAAAACCCTAATTGGACGAGAATAAGCCTAGGGGGGACGAAAATGACCTAAATATTCAACCAATGACACAAATGTACTTATTGGATGCACAAGATTGGTTAAAACCCCTAATTGGACGAGAATAAGCCTAGGGAGGACGAAAATGACCTAAATGTTCAACCAATGACACAAAATCACTTATTGGATGGACTAGATTGGTTAAAAACCCTAATTGGACGAGAATAAGCATTGGGAGAACGAAAATTACCTAAATGTTCAACCAATGACACAAATGTACTTATTGGATGCACAAGATTAGTTAAAAACCGTAACTGGACGAGAATAAGCCTTGAGAGGACGAAAATAACCTAAATGTTCAACCAATGACACAAATGTACTTATTGGATGCACAAGATTGGTTAAAAACCGTAATTGGACGAGAATAAGCATTGGGAGGACGAAAATGACCTAAATGTTCAACCAATGACACAAAATCACTTATTGGATGCACAAGATTGGTTAAAAACTCTAATTGGATGAGAATTAGCCTAGGGAGGACGAAAATGACCTAAATGTTCAACCAATGACACAAATTTACTTATTGGATGCACAAGATTGGTTAAAACCCCTAATTGGACAAGAATAAGACTAGGGAGGACGAAAATGACCTAAATGTTCAACCAATGACACAAAATCACTTATTGGATGCACAAGATTGGTTAAAAACCCTAATTGGACGAGAATAAGCCTTGGGAGGACGAAAATGACCTAAATGTTCAACCAATGACACAACTGTACTTATTGGATGCACAAGATTGGTTAAAAACCCTAATTGGACGAGAATAAGCCTAGGGAGGACGAAAATGACCTAAATGTTCAACCAATGACACAAAATCACTTATTGGATGCACAAGATTGGTTCAAAACCCTAATTGGACGAGAATATGCTTGGGGAGGACGAAAATGACCTAAATGTTCAACCAATGACACAAAATCACTTATTGGATGCACAAGATTGGTTAAAAACCCTAATTGGACGAGAATAAGCCTTGGGAGGACGAAAATGACCTAAATGTTCAACCAATGACACAAATGTACTTATTGGATGCACAACATTGGTTAAAAACCCTAATTGGACGAGAATAAGCCTTGGGAGGACGAAAATGACTTAAATGTTCAACCAATGACACAAAATCACTTATTGGATGCACAAGATTGGTTAAAAACCCTAATTGGACGAGAATAAGCCTTGGGAGGACGAAAATGACCTAAATGTTCAACCAATGACAAAAAATCACTTATTGGATGCACAAGATTGGTTAAAAACCCTAATTGGACGAGAATAAGCCATGGGAGGACAAAAATGACCTAAATGTTCAACCAATGACACAAAATCACTTATTGGATGCACAAGATTGGTTAAAAACTCTAATTGGACGAGAATAAGCCTAAGGGGGACGAAAATGACCTAAATGTTCAACCAATGACACAAATGTACTTATTGGATGCACAAGATTGGTTAAAACCCCTAATTGGACGAGAATAAGCCTAGGGAGGACGAAATTGATCTAAATGTTCAACCAATGACACAAAATCACTTATTGGATGCACAAGATTGGTTAAAACCCGTAATTGGACGAGAATAAGCCTTGGGAGTACGAAAATGTCCTAAATGTTCAACCAATGACACAAAATCACTTATTGGATGCACAAGATTGGTTAAAAACCCTAATTGGACGAGAATAAGCCTAGGGGGGACGAAAATGACCTAAATGTTCAACCAATGACACAAATGTACTTATTGGATGCACAAGATTGCTTAAAACCCCTAATTGGATGAGAATAAGCCTAGGGAAGACGAAAATGATCTAAATGTTCAACCAATGACACAAAATCACTTATTGGATGCACAAGATTGGTTAAAAACCCTAATTGGATAAGAATAAGCTTTGGGAGGACGAAAATGACCTAAATGTTCAACCAATGACACAAAATCACTTATTGGATGCACTAGATTGGTAAAAAACCCTAATTGGACGAGAATAAGCATTGGGAGAACGAAAATTACCTAAATGTTCAACCAATGACACAAATGTACTTATTGGATGCACAAGATTGCTTAAAACCCCTAATTGGATTAGAATAAGCCTAGGGAAGACGAAAATGATCTAAATGTTCAACCAATGACACAAAATCACTTATTGGATGCACAAGATTGGTTAAAAACCCTAATTGGATAAGAATAAGCCTAAGGGGGACGAAAATGATCTAAATGTTCAACCAATGACACAAAATCACTTATTGGATGCACAAGATTGGTTAAAAACCCTAATTGGATAAGAATAAGCCTAAGGGGGACGAAAATGACCTAAATGTTCAACCAATGACACAAATGTACTTATTGGATGCACAAGATTGGTTAAAACCCCTAATTGGACGAGAATAAGCCTAGGGAGGACGAAAATGATCTAAATATTAACCCAATGACACAAAATCACTTATTGGACGCACAAGATTGGTTAAAACCCGTAATTGGACGAGAATAAGCCTTGGGAGTACGAAAATGACCTAAATGTTCAACCAATGACACAGAATCACTTATTGGATGCACAAGATTGGTTAAAAACCCTAATTGGACGAGAATAAGCCTAGGAGGGACGAAAATGACCTAAATGTTCAACCAATGACACAAATGTACTTATTGGATGCACAAGATTGGTTAAAACCCCTAATTGGACGAGAATAAGCCTAGGGAGGACGAAAATGATCTAAATGTTCAACCAATGACACAAAATCACTTATTGGATGCACAAGATTGGTTAAAACCCGTAATTGGACGAGAATAAGCCTTGGGAGTACGAAAATGACCTAAATGTTCAACCAATGACACAAAATCACTTATTGGATGCACAAGATTGGTTAAAAACCCTAATTGGACGAGAATAAGCCTAGGGGGGACGAAAATGACCTAAATATTCAACCAATGACACAAATGTACTTATTGGATGCACAAGATTGGTTAAAACCCCTAATTGGACGAGAATAAGCCTAGGGAGGACGAAAATGACCTAAATGTTCAACCAATGACACAAAATCACTTATTGGATGGACTAGATTGGTTAAAAACCCTAATTGGACGAGAATAAGCATTGGGAGAACGAAAATTACCTAAATGTTCAACCAATGACACAAATGTACTTATTGGATGCACAAGATTAGTTAAAAACCGTAACTGGACGAGAATAAGCCTTGAGAGGACGAAAATAACCTAAATGTTCAACCAATGACACAAATGTACTTATTGGATGCACAAGATTGGTTAAAAACCGTAATTGGACGAGAATAAGCATTGGGAGGACGAAAATGACCTAAATGTTCAACCAATGACACAAAATCACTTATTGGATGCACAAGATTGGTTAAAAACTCTAATTGGATGAGAATTAGCCTAGGGAGGACGAAAATGACCTAAATGTTCAACCAATGACACAAATTTACTTATTGGATGCACAAGATTGGTTCAAAACCCTAATTGGACGAGAATAAGCCTAGGGGGGACGAAAATGACCTAAATGTTCAACCAATGACACAAATGTACTTATTGGATGCACAAGATTGGTTAAAACCCCTAATTGGACGAGAATAAGCCTAGGGAGGACGAAAATGATCTAAATGTTCAACCAATGACACAAAATCACTTATTGGATGCACAAGATTGGTTAAAACCCCTAATTGGATGAGAATAAGCCTAGGGAAGACGAAAATGATCTAAATGTTCAACCAATGACACAAAATCACTTATTGGATGCACAAGATTGGTTAAAAACCCTAATTGGACGAGAATAAGCATTGGGAAGACGAAAATGACCTAAATGTTCAACCAATGACACAAATGTACTTATTGAATGCACAAGATTGGTTAAAAACCCTAATTGGAATAGAATAAGCCTAGGGAGGACGAAAATGACCTAAATGTTCAACCAATGACACAAAATCACTTATTGGATGCACAAGATTGGTTAAAAACCCTAATTGGACGAGAATAAGCCTAGGGGGGACGAAAATGACCTAAATGTTCAACCAATGACACAAATGTACTTATTGGATGCACAAGATTGGTTAAAACCCCTAATTGGATGAGAATAAGCCTAGGGAAGACGAAAATGTTCTAAATGTTCAACCAATGACACAAAATCTATTATTGGATGCACAAGACTGGTTAAAAACCCTAATTGGACGAGAATAAGCATTGGGAGGACGAAAATGACCTAAATGTTCAACCAATAACACAAAATCACTAATTGGATGGACTAGATTGGTTAAAAACCCTAATTGGACGAGAATAAGCATTGGAAGAACGAAAATTACCTAAATGTTCAACCAATGACACAAATGTACTTATTGGATGCACAAGATTGGTTAAAAACCGTAACTGGACGAGAATAAGCCTTGAGAGGACGAAAATAACCTAAATGTTCAACCAATGACACAAATGTACTTATTGGATGCACAAGATTGGTTAAAAACCGTAATTGGACGAGAATAAGCCTTGGGAGTACGAAAATGACCTAAATGTTCAACCAATGACACAAAATCACTTATTGGATGCACAAGATTGGTTAAAAACCCTAATTGGACGAGAATAAGCCTTGGGAGGACGAAAATGACCTAAATGTTCAACCAATGACAAAAAATCACTTATTGGATGCACTAGATTGGTTAAAAACCCTAATTGGACGAGAATAAGCCTTGGGAGGACGAAAATGACCTAAATGTTCAACCAATGACACAAAATCACTTATTGGATGCACAAGATTGGTTAAAAACCCTAATCGGACGAGAATAAGCCTAGGGAGGACGAAAATGACATAAATGTTCAACCAATGACACAAAATCACTTATTGGATGCACAAGATTGGTTAAAAACCCTAATTGGACGAGAATAAGCATTGGGAGGACGAAAATGACCTAAATGTTCAACCAATGACACAAATGTAATTATTGGATGCACAAGATTGGTTAAAAACCCTAATTGGACGAGAATAAGCCTAGGGAGGACGAAAATGACCTAAATGTTCAACCAATGACACAAATGTACTTATTGGATGCACAAGATTGGTTAAAAACCCTAATTGGACGAGAATAAGCTTAGCGAGGACGAAAATGACCTAAATGTTCAACCAATGACACAAATGTACTTATTGGAAGCACAAGATTGGTTAAAAACCCTAATTGGACGAGAATAAGTCTAGGGAGGACGAAAATGACCTAAATATTCAACCAATGACACAAAATCACTTATTGGATGCACAAGATTGGTTAAAAACCCTAATTGGACGAGAATAAGCCTTGGGAGGACGAAAATGACATAAATGTTCAACCAATGACACAAATAAACTTATTGGATGCACAAGATTGGTTAAAAACCCTAATTGGACGAGAATAAGCCTAGGGAGTACGAAAATGACCTAAATGTTCAACCAATGACACAAAATCACTTATTGGATGCACAAGATTGGTTAAAAACTCTAATTGGACGAGAATAAGCCTTGGGAGGACGAAAATGACCTAAATGTTCAACCAATGACACAAAATAACTTATTGGATGCACAAGATTGGTTAAAAACCCTAATTGGACGAGAATAAGCCTTGGGAGGACGAAAATGACTTAAATGTTCAACCAATGACACAAAATCACTTATTGGATGCACAAGATTGGTTAAAAACCCTAATTGGACGAGAATAAGCCTTGGGAGGACGAAAATGACCTAAATGTTCAACCAATGACAAAAAATCACTTATTGGATGCACAAGATTGGTTAAAAACCCTAATTGGACGAGAATAAGCCTTTGGAGGACGAAAATGACCGAAATGTTCAACCAATGACACAAAATCACTTATTGGATGCACAAGATTGGTTAAAAACCCTAATTGGACGAGAATAAGCCTTGGGAGGACGAAAATGACCTAAATGTTCAACCAATGACAAAAAATCACTTATTGGATGCACAAGATTGGTTAAAAACCCTAATTGGATAAGAATAAGCTTTGGGAGGACGAAAATGACCTAAATGTTCAACCAATGACACAAAATCACTTATTGGATGCACTAGATTGGTAAAAAACCCTAATTGGACGAGAATAAGCATTGGGAGAACGAAAATTACCTAAATGTTCAACCAATGACACAAATGTACTTATTGGATGCACAAGATTGGTTTAAAACCGTAACTGGACGAGAATAAGCCTTGAGAGGACGAAAATAACCTAAATGTTCAACCAATGACACAAATGTACTTATTGGATGCACAAGATTGGTTAAAAACCGTAATTGGACGAGAATAAGCCTTGGGAGTACGAAAATGACCTAAATGTTCAACCAATGACACAAAATCACTTATTGGATGCACAAGATTGGTTAAAAACCCTAATTGGACAAGAATAAGCCT
>JBBPBP010000219.1:21439-38945 GCA_037974735.1 Cicer chorassanicum
CGTCCTCCCAATGCTTATTCTCGTCCAATTAGGGTTTTTAACCAATCTTGTGCATCCAATAAGTGATTTTGTGTCATTGGTTGAACATTTAGGTCATTTTCGTCCTCCCTAGGCTTATTCTCGTCCAATTACAGGTTTTAACCAATCTTGTGCATCCAATAAGTGATTTTGTGTCATTGGTTGAACATTTAGATCATTTTCGTCCTCCCTAGGCTTATTCTCGTACAATTAGGGGTTTTAACCAATCTTGTGCATCCAATAAGTATATTTGTGTCATTGGTTTAACATTTAGGTCATTTTCGTCCCCCCTAGGCTTATTCTCGTCCAATTACGGTTTTTAACCAATCTTGTGCATCCAATAAGTACATTTGTGTCATTGGTTGAACATTTAGGTCATTTGCGTCCTCCCAATGCTTATTCTCGTCCAATTAGGGTTTTTAACCAATCTTGTGCATCCAATAAGTGATTTTGTGTCATTGGTTGAACATTTAGGTCATTTTCGTCCTCCCTAGGCTTATTCTCATCCAATTACGGGTTTTAACCAATCTTGTGCATCCAATAAGTGATTTTGTGTCATTGGTTGAACATTTAGATCATTTTCGTCCTCCCTAGGCTTATTCTCGTACAATTAGGGGTTTTAACCAATCTTGTGCATCCAATAAGTACATTTGTGTCATTGGTTGAACATTTAGGTCATTTTCGTCCCCCCTAGGCTTATTCTCGTCCAATTACGGTTTTTAACCAATCTTGTGCATCCAATAAGTACATTTGTGTCATTGGTTGAACATTTATGTCATTTGCGTCCTCCCAATGCTTATTCTCGTCCAATTACGGTATTTAACCAATCTTGTGCATCCAATAAGTACATTTGTGTAATTGGTTGAACATTTAGGTCATTTTCGTCCCCCCTAGGCTTATTCTCGTCCAATTACGGTTTTTAACCAATCTTGTGCATCCAATAAGTACATTTGTGTCATTGGTTGAACATTTAGGTCATTTGCGTCCTCCCAATGCTTATTCTCGTCCAATTAGGGTTTTTAACCAATCTTGTGCATCCAATAAGTACATTTGTGTCATTGGTTGAACATTTAGGTCATTTTCGTCCTCCCTAGGCTTATTCTCGTCCAATTAGAGGTTTTAACCAATCTTGTGCATCCAATAAGTACATTTGTGTCATTGGTTGAACATTTAGGTCATTTCCGTCCTCCCTAGGCTTATTCTCGTCCAATTAGGGTTTTTAACCAATCTTGTGCATCCAATTAGTACATTTGTGTCATTGGTTAAACATTTAGGTCATTTTCGTCCTCCCAATGCTTATTCTCGTCCAATTAGGGTTTTTAACCAATCTTGTGCATCCAATAAGTGATTTTGGGTCATTGGTTGAACATTTAGATTATTTTCGTCATCCCAAGGCTTATTCTCGTCCAATTAAGGTTTTTAACCAATCTTGTGCATCCAATAAGTGATTTTGTGTCATTGGTTGAACATTTAAGTCATTATCATCCTCCCTAAGCTTATTCTCGTCCAATTAGGGTTTTTAACCAATCTTGTGCATCCAATAAGTACATTTGTGTCATTGGTTGAACATTTAGGTCATTTGCGTCCTCCCAATGCTTATTCTCGTCCAATTAGGGTTTTTAACCAATCTTGTGCATCCAATAAGTGATTTTGTGTCATTGGTTGAACATTTAGGTCATTTTCGTCCTCCCTAGGCTTATTCTCGTCCAATTACGGGTTTTAACCAATCTTGTGCATCCAATAAGTGATTTTGTGTCATTGGTTGAACATTTAGATCATTTTCGTCCTCCCTAGGCTTATTCTTGTCCAATTAGGGGTTTTAACCAATCTTGTGCATCCAATAAGTACATTTGTGTCATTGGTTGAACATTTAGGTCATTTTCGTCCCCCCTAGGCTTATTCTCGTCCAATTACGGTTTTTAACCAATATTGTGCATCCAATAAGTACATTTGTGTCATTGGTTGAACATTTAGGTCATTTGCGTCCTCCCAATGCTTATTCTCGTCCAATTAGGGTTTTTAACCAATCTTGTGCATCCAATAAGTGATTTTGTGTCATTGGTTGAACATTTAGGTCATTTTCGTCCTCCCTAGGCTTATTCTCGTCCAATTAGGGTTGTTAACCAATCTTGTGCATCCAATAAGTACATTTGTGTCATTGGTTGAACATTTAGGTCATTTTCGTCCTCCCAATGCTTATTCTCGTCCAATTAGGGTTTTTAACCAATCTTGTGCATCCAATAAGTGATTTTGTGTCATTGGTTGAACATTTAGGGCATTTTCGTCCTCCCTAGGCTTATTCTCGTCCAATTAGGGTTTTTAACCAATCTTGTGCATCCAATAAGTACATTTGTGTCATTGGTTGAACATTTAGGTCATTTTCGTCCTCCCAATGCTTATTCTCGTCCAATTAGGGTTTTTAACCAATCTTGTGCATCCAATAAGTACATTTGTGTCATTGGTTGAACATTTAGGACATTTTCGTCCTCCCTAGGCTTATTCTCGTCCAATTAGGGTTTTTAACCAATGTTGTGCATCCAATAAGTCCATTTGTGTCATTGGTTGAACATTTAGGTCATTTTCGTCCTCCCACGGCTTATTCTCGTCCAATTAGGGTTTTTAACCAATCTAGTGCATCCAATAAGTGATTCTGTGTCATTGGTTGAACATTTAGGTCATTTTCGTCCTCCCTAGGCTTATTCTCGTCCAATTAGGGTTTTTAACCAATCTTGTGCATCCAATAAGTACATTTGTGTCATTGGTTGAACATTTAGGTCATTTTCGTACTCCCAAGGCTTATTCTCGTCCAATTACGAGTTTTAACCAATCTTGTGCATCCAATAAGGGATTTTGTGTCATTGGTTGAACATTTAGATCATTTTCGTCCTCCCTAGGCTTATTCTCGTCCAATTAGGGGTTTTAACCAATCTTGTGCATCCAATAAGTACATTTGTGTCATTGGTTGAACATTTAGGTCATTTTCGTCCCCCCTAGGCTTATTCTCGTCCAATTAGGGTTTTTAACAAATCTTGTGCATCCAATAAGTGATTTTGTGTCATTGGTTGAACATTTAGGTCATTTTCGTACTCCCAAGGCTTATTCTCGTCCAATTACGGTTTTTAACCAATCTTGTGCATCCAATAAGTACATTTGTGTCATTGGTTGAACATTTAGGTTATTTTCGTCCTCTCAAGGCTTATTCTCGCCAGTTACGGTTTTTAACCAATCTTGTGCATCCAATAAGTACATTTGTGTCATTGGTTGAACATTTAGGTAATTTTCGTTCTCCCAATGCTTATTCTCGTCCAATTAGGGTTTTTAACCAATCTAGTGCATCCAATAAGTGATTTTGTGTCATTGGTTGAACATTTAGGTCATTTTCGTCCTCCCAATGCTTATTCTCGTCCAATTAGGGTTTTTAACCAATCTTGTGCATCCAATAAGTGATTTTGTGTCATTGGTTGAACATTTAGATCATTTTCGTCTTCCCTAGGCTTATTCTCGTCCAATTAGGGGTTTTAACCAATCTTGTGCATCCAATAAGTACATTTGTGTCATTGGTTGAACATTTAGGTCATTTTCGTCCCCCCTAGGCTTATTCTCGTCCAATTAGGGTTTTTAACCAATCTTGTGCATCCAATAAGTGATTTTGTGTCATTGGTTGAACATTTAGGTCATTTTCGTACTCCGAAGGCTTATTCTCGTCCAATTACGGTTTTTAACCAATCTTGTGCATCCAATAAGTACGTTTGTGTCATTGGTTGAACATTTAGGTTATTTTCGTCCTCTCAAGGCTTATTCTCGTCCAGTTACGGTTTTTAACCAATCTAGTCCATCCAATAAGTGATTTTGTGTCATTGGTTGAACATTTAGGTCATTTTCGTCCTCCCAATGCTTATTCTCGTCCAATTAGGGTTTTTAACCAATCTTGTGCATCCAATAAGTGATTTTGTGTCATTGGTTGAACATTTAGATCATTTTCGTTTTCCCTAGGCTTATTCTCATCCAATTAGGGGTTTTAACCAATCTTGTGCATCCAATAAGTACATTTGTGTCATTGGTTGAACATTTAGGTCATTTTCGTCCCCCCTAGGCTTATTCTAGTCCAATTAGGGTTTTTAACCAATCTTGTGCATCCAATAAGTGATTTTGTGTCATTAGTTGAACATTTAGGTCATTTTCATACTCCCAAGGCTTATTCTCGTCCAATTACGGGTTTTAACCAATCTTGTGCATCCAATAAGTGATTTTGTGTCATTGGTTGAACATTTCGATCATTTTCGTCCTCCCTAGGCTTATTCTCGTCCAATTAGGGGTTTTAACCAATCTTGTGCATCCAATAAGTACATTTGTGTCATTGGTTGAACATTTAGGTCATTTTCGTCCCCCCTAGGCTTATTCTCGTCCAATTAGGGTTTTTAACAAATCTTGTGCATCCAATAAGTGATTTTGTGTCATTGGTTGAACATTTAGGTCATTTTCGTACTCCCAAGGCTTATTCTCGTCCAATTACGGTTTTTAACCAATCTTGTGCATCCAATAAGTACATTTGTGTCATTGGTTGAACATTTAGGTTATTTTCGTCCTCTCAAGGCTTATTCTCGCCAGTTACGGTTTTTAACCAATCTTGTGCATCCAATAAGTACATTTGTGTCATTGGTTGAACATTTAGGTAATTTTCGTTCTCCCAATGCTTATTCTCGTCCAATTAGGGTTTTTAACCAATCTAGTGCATCCAATAAGTGATTTTGTGTCATTGGTTGAACATTTAGGTCATTTTCGTCCTCCCAATGCTTATTCTCGTCCAATTAGGGTTTTTAACCAATCTTGTGCATCCAATAAGTGATTTTGTGTCATTGGTTGAACATTTAGATCATTTTCGTCTTCCCTAGGCTTATTCTCGTCCAATTAGGGGTTTTAACCAATCTTGTGCATCCAATAAGTACATTTGTGTCATTGGTTGAACATTTAGGTCATTTTCGTCCCCCCTAGGCTTATTCTCGTCCAATTAGGGTTTTTAACCAATCTTGTGCATCCAATAAGTGATTTTGTGTCATTGGTTGAACATTTAGGACATTTTCGTACTCCCAAGGCTTATTCTCGTCCAATTACGGGTTTTAACCAATCTTGTGCATCCAATAAGTGATTTTGTGTCATTGGTTGAACATTTAGATCATTTTCGTCCTCCCTAGGCTTATTCTCGTCCAATTAGGGGTTTTAACCAATCTTGTGCATCCAATAAGTACATTTGTGTCATTGGTTGAACATTTAGGTCATTTTCGTCCCCCCTAGGCTTATTCTCGTCCAATTAGGGTTTTAAACCAATCTTGTGCATCCAATAAGTGATTTTGTGTCATTGGTTGAACATTTAGGTCATTTTCGTACTCCCAAGGCTTATTCTCGTCCAATTACGGTTTTTAACCAATCTTGTGCATCCAATAAGTACATTTGTGTCATTGGTTGAACATTTAGGTTATTTTCGTCCTCTCAAGGCTTATTCTCGTCCAGTTACGGTTTTTAACCAATCTTGTGCATCCAATAAGTACATTTGTGTCATTGGTTGAACATTTAGGTAATTTTCGTTCTCCCAATGCTTATTCTCGTCAAATTAGGGTTTTTAACCAATCTAGTGCATCCAATAAGTGATTTTTTGTCATTAGTTGAACATTTAGGTCATTTTCGTCCTCCCAATGCTTATTCTCGTCCAATTAGGGTTTTTAACCAATCTTGTGCATCCAATAAGTGATTTTGTGTCATTGGTTGAACATTTAGATCATTTTCGTCTTCCCTAGGCTTATTCTCATCCAATTAGGGGTTATAACCAATCTTGTGCATCTAATAAGTACATTTGTGTCATTGGTTGAACATTTAGGTCATTTTCGTCCCCCCTAGGCTTATTCTCGTCCAATTAGGGTTTTTAACCAATCTTGTGCATCCAATAAGTGATTTTGTGTCATTGGTTGAACATTTAGGACATTTTCGTACTCCCAAGGCTTATTCTCGTCGAATTACGGGTTTTAACCAATCTTGTGCATCCAATAAGTGATTTTGTGTCATTGGTTGAACATTTAGATCATTTTCGTCCTCCCTAGGCTTATTCTTTCCAATTAGGGGTTTTAACCAATCTTCTGCATCCAATAAGTACATTTGTGTCATTAGTTAAACATTTATGTCATTTTCGTCCCCCCTAGGCTTATTCTCCTCCAATTAGGGTTTTTAACCAATCTTGTGCATCCAATTAGTACATTTGTGTCATTGGTTAAACATTTAGGTCATTTTCGTCCTCCCAATGCTTATTCTCGTCCAATTAGGGTTTTTAATCAATCTTGTGCATCCAATAAGTGATTTTGGGTCATTGGTTGAACATTTAGATTATTTTCGTCCTCCCAAGGCTTATTCTCGTCCAATTAAGGTTTTTAACCAATCTTGTGCATCCAATAAGTGATTTTGTGTCATTTGTTGAACATTTAAGTCATTATCATCCTCCCTAGGCTTATTCTCGTCCAATTAGGGTTTTTAACCAATCTTGTGCATCCAATAAGTACATTTGTGTCATTGGTTGAACATTTAGGTCATTTGCGTCCTCCCAATGCTTATTCTCGTCCAATTAGGGTTTTTAACCAATCTTGTGCATCCAATAAGTGATTTTGTGTCATTGGTTGAACATTTAGGTCATTTTCGTCCTCCCTAGGCTTATTCTCGTCCAATTACGGGTTTTAACCAATCTTGTGCATCCAATAAGTGATTTTGTGTCATTGGTTGAACATTTCGATCATTTTGGTCCTCCCTAGGCTTATTCTTGTCCAATTAGGGGTTTTAACCAATCTTGTGCATCCAATAAGTACATTTGTGTCATTGGTTGAACATTTAGGTCATTTTCGTCCCCCCTAGGCTTATTCTCGTCCAATTACGGTTTTTAACCAATCTTGTGCATCCAATAAGTACATTTGTGTCATTGGTTGAACATTTAGGTCATTTGCGTCCTCCCAATGCTTATTCCCGTCCAATTAGGGTTTTTAACCAATCTTGTGCATCCAATAAGTGATTTTGTGTCATTGGTTGAACATTTAGGTCATTTTCGTCCTCCCTAGGCTTATTCTCGTCCAATTACGGGTTTTAACCAATCTTGTGCATCTAATAAGTGATTTTGTGTCATTGGTTGAACATTTCGATCATTTTTGTCCTCCCTAGGCTTATTCTTGTCCAATTAGGGGTTTTAACCAATCTTGTGCATCCAATAAGTACATTTGTGTCATTGGTTGAACATTTAGGTCATTTTCGTCCCCCCTAGGCTTATTCTCGTCCAATTACGGTTTTTAACCAATCTTGTGCATCCAATAAGTACATTTGTGTCATTGGTTGAACATTTAGGTCATTTGCGTCCTCCCAATGCTTATTCTCGTCCAATTACGGTATTTAACCAATCTTGTGCATCCAATAAGTACATTTGTGTAATTGGTTGAACATTTAGGTCATTTTCGTCCCCCCTAGGCTTATTCTCGTCCAATTACGGTTTTTAACCAATCTTGTGCATCCAATAAGTACATTTGTGTCATTGGTTGAACATTTAGGTCATTTGCGTCCTCCCAATGCTTATTCTCGTCCAATTAGGGTTTTTAACCAATCTTGTGCATCCAATAAGTGATTTTGTGTCATTGGTTGAACATTTAGGTCATTTTCGTCCTCCTTAGGCTTATTCTCGTCCAATTAGGGTTTTTAACCAATCTTATGCATCCAATAAGTGATTTTGTGTCATTGTTTGAACATTTAGGTCATTTTCATCCTCCCAAGGCTTATTCTCGTCCAATTAGGGTTTTTAACCAAGCTTGTGCATCCAATAAAAGATTTTGTGTCATTGGTTGAACATTTAGGTCATTTTCGTCCTCCCAAGGCTTATTCTCGTCCAATTAGGGTTTTTAACCAATCTTGTGCATCCAATAAGTGATTTTGTGTCATTGGTTGAACATTTAGGTCATTTTCGTCCTCCCAAGGCTTATTCTCATCCAAGTAGGGTTTTTAACCAATCTTGTGCATCCAATAAGTGATTTTGTGTCATTGGTTGAACATTTAGGTCATTTTCGTCCTCCCAAGGCTTATTCTCGTCCAATTAGGGTTTTTAACCAATCTTGTGCATCCAATAAGTGATTTTGTGTCATTGGTTGAACATTTAGGTCATATGCGTCCTCCCAAGGCTTAGTCTCGCCTAATTAGGGATTTTAACCAATCTTGTGCACACAATAAGTGATTTTGTGTCATTGGTTTAACATTTAGGTCATTTTCGTCCTCCCTAGGCTTATTGTCGTCCAATTATGGTTTTTAACCAATCTTGTGCATCCAATAAGTACATTTGTGTCATTGGTTGAACATTTAGGTCATTTTCGTCCTCCCAAGGCTTATTCTCGTCCAATTAGGGTTTTTAACCAATCTTGTGCATCCAATAAGTGATTTTGTGTCATTGGTTGAACATTTAGGTCATTTTCGTCCTCCCAAGGTTTATTCTCGTCCAATTAGGGTTTTGAACCAATCTTGTGCATCCAATAAGTACAATTGGGTCATTGGTTGAACATTTAGGTCATTTTCGTCCTCCCAAGGCTTATTCTCGTCCAATTAGGGTTTTTAACCAATCTTGTGCATCCAATAAGTACATTTGTGTCATTGGTTGAACATTTAGGTCATTTTCGTCCTCCCCATGCTTATTCTCGTCCAATTAGGGTTTTTAACCAATCTTGTGCATCCAATAAGTGATTTTGTGTCATTGGTTCAACATTTAGATCATTTTCGTCTTCCCTAGGCTTATTCTCATCCAATTAGGGGTTTTAACCAATCTTGTGCATCCAATAAGTACATTTGTGTCATTGGTTGAACATTTAGGTCATTTTCATCCCCCCTAGGCTAATTCTTATCCAATTAGGGTTTTTAACAAATCTTGTGCATCCAATAAGTGATTTTGTGTCATTGGTTGAAGGTTTAGGTCATTTTCATCCTCCTAAGGCTTATTCTCGTCCAATTAGGGTTTTTAACCAATCTTGTGCATCCAATAAGTACATTTGTGTCATTGGTTGAACATTTAGGTCATTTTCGTCCTCCCTAGGCTTATTCTCGTCCAATTAGAGGTTTTAACCAATCTTGTGCATCCAATAAGTACATTTGTGTCATTGGTTGAACATTTAGGTCATTTTCGTCTTCCCTAGGCTTATTCTCGTCCAATTAGGGTTTTTAACCAAACTTGTGCATCCAATTAGTACATTTGTGTCACTGGTTAAACATTTAGGTCATTTTCGTCCTCCCAATGCTTATTCTCGTCCAATTAGGGTTTTTAACCAATCTTGTGCATCCAATAAGTGATTTTGGGTCATTGGTTGAACATTTAGATTATTTTCGTCCTCCCAAGGCTTATTCTCGTCCAATTAAGGTTTTTAACCAATCTTGTGCATCCAATAAGTGATTTTGTGTCATTGGTTGAACATTTAGGTCATTATCATCCTCCCTAGGCTTATTCTCGTCCAATTAGGGTTTTTAACCAATCTTGTTCATCCAATAAGTACATTTGTGTCATTGGTTGAACATTTAGGTCATTTGCGTCCTCCCAATGGTTATTCTCGTCCAATTAGGGTTTTTAACCAATCTTGTGCATCCAATAAGTGATTTTGTGTCATTGGTTGAACATTTAGGTCATTTTCGTCCTCCCTAGGCTTATTCTCGTCCAATTACGGGTTTTAACCAATCTTGTGCATCCAATAAGTGATTTTGTGTCATTGGTTGAACATTTAGATCATTTTCGTCCTCCCTAGGCTTATTCTCGTACAATTAGGGGTTTTAACCAATCTTGTGCATCCAATAAGTACATTTGTGTCATTGGTTTAACATTTAGGTCATTTTCGTCCCCCCTAGGCTTATTCTCGTCCAATTACGGTTTTTAACCAATCTTGTGCATCCAATAAGTACATTTGTGTCATTGGTTGAACATTTAGGTCATTTGCGTCCTCCCAATGCTTATTCTCGTCCAATTAGGGTTTTTAATTAATCTTGTGCATCCAATAAGTGATTTTGTGTCATTGGTTGAACATTTAGGTCATTTTCGTCCTCCCTAGGCTTATTCTCGTCCAATTACGGGTTTTAACCAATCTTGTGCATCCAATAAGTGATTTGTGTCATTGGTTGAACATTTAGATCATTTTCGTCCTCCCTAGGCTTATTCTCGTCCAATTAGGGGTTTTAACCAATCTTGTGCACCCAATAAGTATATTTGTGTCATTGGTTGAACATTTAGGTCATTTTCGTTCTCCCAATGCTTATTCTCGTACAATTAGGGTTTTTAACCAATCTAGTGCATCCAATAAGTGATTTTGTGTCATTGGTTGAACATTTAGATCAATTTCGTCTTCCCTAGGCTTATTCTCGTCCAATTAGGGGTTTTAACCAATCTTGTGCATCCAATAAGTACATTTGTGTCATTGGTTGAACATTTAGGTCATTTTCGTCCCCCCTAGGCTTATTCTCGTCCAATTAGGGTTTTTAACCAATCTTGTGCATCCAATAAGTGATTCTGTGTCATTGGTTGAACATTTAGGTCATTTTCATACTCCCAAGGCTTATTCTCGTCCAATTACGGGTTTTAACCAATCTTGTGCATCCAATAAGTGATTTTGTGTAATTGGTTGAACATTTAGATCATTTTCGTCCTCTCTAGGCTTATTCTTTCCAATTAGGGGTTTTAACCAATCTTCTGCATCCAATAAGTACATTTGTGTCATTGGTTGAACATTTTTGTCATTTTCGTCCCCCCTAGGCTTATTCTCCTCCAATTAGGGTTTTTAACCAATCTTGTGCATCCAATTAGTACATTTGTGTCATTGGTTAAACATTTAGGTCATTTTCGTCCTCCCAATGCTTATTCTCGTCCAATTAGGGTTTTTAACCAATCTTGTGCATCCAATAAGTGATTTTGGGTCATTGGTTGAACATTTAGATTATTTTCGTCCTCCCAAGGCTTATTCTCGTCCAATTAAGGTTTTTAACCAATCTTGTGCATCCAATAAGTGATTTTGTGTCATTTGTTGAACATTTAAGTCATTATCATCCTCCCTAGGCTTATTCTCGTCCAATTAGGGTTTTTAACCAATCTTGTGCATCCAATAAGTACATTTGTGTCATTGGTTGAACATTTAGGTCATTTGCGTCCTCCCAATGCTTATTCTCGTCCAATTAGGGTTTTTAACCAATCTTGTGCATCCAATAAGTGATTTTGTGTCATTGGTTGAACATTTAGGTCATTTTCGTCCTCCCTAGGCTTATTCTCGTCCAATTACGGGTTTTAACCAATCTTGTGCATCCAATAAGTGATTTTGTGTCATTGGTTGAACATTTCGATCATTTTGGTCCTCCCTAGGCTTATTCTTGTCCAATTAGGGGTTTTAACCAATCTTGTGCATCCAATAAGTACATTTGTGTCATTGGTTGAACATTTAGGTCATTTTCGTCCCCCCTAGGCTTATTCTCGTCCAATTACGGTTTTTAACCAATCTTGTGCATCCAATAAGTACATTTGTGTCATTGGTTGAACATTTAGGTCATTTGCGTCCTCCCAATGCTTATTCCCGTCCAATTAGGGTTTTTAACCAATCTTGTGCATCCAATAAGTGATTTTGTGTCATTGGTTGAACATTTAGGTCATTTTCGTCCTCCCTAGGCTTATTCTCGTCCAATTACGGGTTTTAACCAATCTTGTGCATCTAATAAGTGATTTTGTGTCATTGGTTGAACATTTCGATCATTTTTGTCCTCCCTAGGCTTATTCTTGTCCAATTAGGGGTTTTAACCAATCTTGTGCATCCAATAAGTACATTTGTGTCATTGGTTGAACATTTAGGTCATTTTCGTCCCCCCTAGGCTTATTCTCGTCCAATTACGGTTTTTAACCAATCTTGTGCATCCAATAAGTACATTTGTGTCATTGGTTGAACATTTAGGTCATTTGCGTCCTCCCAATGCTTATTCTCGTCCAATTAGGGTTTTTAACCAATCTTGTGCATCCAATAAGTGATTTTGTGTCATTGGTTGAACATTTAGGTCATTTTCGTCCTCCCTAGGCTTATTCTCGTCCAATTACGGGTTTTAACCAATCTTGTGCATCCAATAAGTGATTTTGTGTCATTGGTTGAACATTTAGATCATTTTCGTCCTCCCTAGGCTTATTCTTGTCCAATTAGGGGTTTTAACCAATCTTGTGCATCCAATAAGTACATTTGTGTCATTGGTTGAACATTTAGGTCATTTTCGTCCTCCCTAGGCTTATTCTCGTCCAATTAGGGTTTTTAACCAATCTTGTGCATCCAATTAGTACATTTGTGTCATTGGTTGAACATTTAGGTCATTTTCGTCCTCCCAATGGTTATTCTCGTCCAATTAGGGTTTTTAACCAATATTGTGCATCCAATAAGTGATTTTGTGTCATTGGTTGAACATTTAGGTCATTTTCGTCCTCCCAAGGCTTATTCTCGTCCAATTAGGGTTTTTAACCAATCTTGTGCATCCAATAAGTACATTTGTGTCATTGGTTGAACATTTAGGTCATTTGCGTCCTCCCAATGCTTATTCTCGTCCAATTAGGGTTTTTAACCAATCTTGTGCATCCAATAAGTACATTTGTGTCATTGGTTGAACATTTAGGTCATTTTCGTCCTCCCAAGGCTTATTCTCGTCCAATTAGGGTTTTTAACCAATCTTGTGCATCCAATAAAAACATTTGTGTCATTGGTTGAACATTTAGGTCATTTTCGTCCTCCCAAGGCTTATTCTCGTCCAATTAGGGTTTTTAACCAATCTTGTGCATCCAATAAGTACATTTGTGTCATTGGTTGAACATTTAGGTCATTTTCGTCCTCCCCATGCTTATTCTCGTCCAATTAGGGTTTTTAACCAATCTTGTGCATCCAATAAGTGATTTTGTGTCATTGGTTCAACATTTAGATCATTTTCGTCTTCCCTAGGCTTATTCTCATCCAATTAGGGGTTTTAACCAATCTTGTGCATCCAATAAGTACATTTGTGTCATTGGTTGAACATTTAGGTCATTTTCATCCCCCCTAGGCTAATTCTTATCCAATTAGGGTTTTTAACAAATCTTGTGCATCCAATAAGTGATTTTGTGTCATTGGTTGAAGGTTTAGGTCATTTTCATCCTCCTAAGGCTTATTCTCGTCCAATTAGGGTTTTTAACCAATCTTGTGCATCCAATAAGTACATTTGTGTCATTGGTTGAACATTTAGGTCATTTTCGTCCTCCCTAGGCTTATTCTCGTCCAATTAGAGGTTTTAACCAATCTTGTGCATCCAATAAGTACATTTGTGTCATTGGTTGAACATTTAGGTCATTTTCGTCTTCCCTAGGCTTATTCTCGTCCAATTAGGGTTTTTAACCAAACTTGTGCATCCAATTAGTACATTTGTGTCACTGGTTAAACATTTAGGTCATTTTCGTCCTCCCAATGCTTATTCTCGTCCAATTAGGGTTTTTAACCAATCTTGTGCATCCAATAAGTGATTTTGGGTCATTGGTTGAACATTTAGATTATTTTCGTCCTCCCAAGGCTTATTCTCGTCCAATTAAGGTTTTTAACCAATCTTGTGCATCCAATAAGTGATTTTGTGTCATTGGTTGAACATTTAGGTCATTATCATCCTCCCTAGGCTTATTCTCGTCCAATTAGGGTTTTTAACCAATCTTGTTCATCCAATAAGTACATTTGTGTCATTGGTTGAACATTTAGGTCATTTGCGTCCTCCCAATGGTTATTCTCGTCCAATTAGGGTTTTTAACCAATCTTGTGCATCCAATAAGTGATTTTGTGTCATTGGTTGAACATTTAGGTCATTTTCGTCCTCCCTAGGCTTATTCTCGTCCAATTACGGGTTTTAACCAATCTTGTGCATCCAATAAGTGATTTTGTGTCATTGGTTGAACATTTAGATCATTTTCGTCCTCCCTAGGCTTATTCTCGTACAATTAGGGGTTTTAACCAATCTTGTGCATCCAATAAGTACATTTGTGTCATTGGTTTAACATTTAGGTCATTTTCGTCCCCCCTAGGCTTATTCTCGTCCAATTACGGTTTTTAACCAATCTTGTGCATCCAATAAGTACATTTGTGTCATTGGTTGAACATTTAGGTCATTTGCGTCCTCCCAATGCTTATTCTCGTCCAATTAGGGTTTTTAACCAATCTTGTGCATCCAATAAGTGATTTTGTGTCATTGGTTGAACATTTAGGTCATTTTCGTCCTCCCTAGGCTTATTCTCGTCCAATTAGGGTTTTTAACCAATCTTGTGCATTTAATAAGTAAATTTGTGTCATTGGTTGAACATTTAGGTCATTTTCGTCCTCCCAAGGCTTATTCTCGTCCAATTAGGGTTTTTAACCAATCTTGTGCATCCAATAAGTACATTTGTGTCATTGGTTGAACATTTAGGTCATTTTCGTCCTCCCAAGGCTTATTCTCGTCCAATTAGGGTTTTTAACCAATCTTGTGCATCCAATAAGTACATTTGTGTCATTGGTTTAACATTTGGGTCATTTTCGTCCTCCCAAGGCTTATTCTCGTCCAATTAGGGTTTTTAACCAATCTTGTGCATCCAATAAGTACATTTGTGTCATTGGTTGAACATTTAGGTCATTTTCGTCCTCCCAAAGCTTATTCTCGTCCAATTAGGGTTTTTAACCAATCTTGTGCATCCAATAAGTGATTTTATGTCGTTGGTTGAACATTTATGTCATTTTCGTCCTCCTAAGGCTTATTCACGTCCAATTAGGGTTTTTAACCAATCTTGTGCATCCAATAAGTGATTTTGTGTCTTTGGTTGAACATATAGGTCATTTTCGTCCTCCCAAGGCTTATTCTCGTCCAATTAGGGTTTTTAACCAATCTTGTGCATCCAATAAGTGATTTTGTGTCGTTGGTTGAACATTTAGGTCATTTTCGTCCTCCCAAGGCTTATTCTCGTCCAATTAGGGTTTTTAACCAATCTTGTGCATCCAATAAGTGATTTTATGTCGTTGGTTGAACATTTATGTCATTTTCGTCCTCCTAAGGCTTATTCACGTCCAATTAGGGTTTTTAACCAATCTTGTGCATCCAATAAGTGATTTTGTGTCATTGGTTGAACATATAGGTCATTTTCGTCCTCCCAAGGCTTATTCTCGTCCAATTAGGGTTTTTACCCAATCTTGTGCATCCAATAAGTACATTTGTGTCGTTGGTTGAATATTTAGGTCATTATCGTCCTCCCAAGGCTTATTCTCGTCCAATTAGGGTTTTTAACCAATCTTGTGCATCCAATAAGTACATTTGTGTCATTGGTTGAACATTTAGGTCATTCTCGTCCTCCCAAGGCTTATTCTCGTCCAATTAGGGTTTTTAACCAATCTTGTGCATCCAATAAGTACATTTGTGTCATTGGTTTAACATTTAGGTCATTTTCGTCCTCCCAAGGCTTATTCTCATCCAATTAGGGTTTTTAACCAATCTTGTTCATCCAATAAGTACATTTGTGTCATTGGTTGAACATTTAGGTCATTTTCGTCCTCCCAAGGCTTATTCTCGTCCAATTAGGGTTTTTAACCAATCTTGTGCATCCAATAAGTACATTTGTGTCATTGGTTGAACATTTAGGTCATTTGCGTCCTCCCAATGCTTATTCTCGTCCAATTAGGGTTTTTAACCAATCTTGTGCATCCAATAAGTGATTTTGTGTCATTGGTTGAACATTTAGGTCATTTTTGTCCTCCCTAGGCTTATTCTCGTCCAATTACGGGTTTTAACCAATCTTGTGCATCCAATAAGTGATTTTGTGTCATTGGTTGAACATTTAGATCATTTTCGTCCTCCCTAGGCTTATTCTCGTACAATTAGGGGTTTTAACCAATCTTGTGCATCCAATAAGTACATTTGTGTCATTGGTTTAACATTTAGGTCATTTTCGTCCCCCCTAGGCTTATTCTCGTCCAATTACGTTTTTTAACCAATCTTGTGCATCCAATAAGTACATTTGTGTCATTGGTTGAACATTTAGGTCATTTGCGTCCTCCCAATGCTTATTCTCGTCCAGTTAGGGTTTTTAACCAATCATGTGCATCCAATAAGTGATTTTGTGTCATTGGTTGAACATTTAGGTCATTTTCGTCCTCCCTAGGCTTATTCTCGTCCAATTACGGGTTTTAACCAATCTTGTGCATCCAATAAGTGATTTGTGTCATTGGTTGAACATTTAGATCATTTTCGTCCTCCCTAGGCTTATTCTCGTACAATTAGGGGTTTTAACCAATCTTGTGCATCCAATAAGTACATTTGTGTCATTGGTTTAACATTTAGGTCATTTTCGTCCCCCCTAGGCTTATTCTCGTCCAATTACGGTTTTTAACCAATCTTGTGCATCCAATAAGTACATTTGTGTCATTGGTTGAACATTTAGGTCATTTGCGTCCTCCCAATGCTTATTCTCGTCCAATTAGGGTTTTTAATTAATCTTGTGCATCCAATAAGTGATTTTGTGTCATTGGTTGAACATTTAGGTCATTTTCGTCCTCCCTAGGCTTATTCTCGTCCAATTACGGGTTTTAACCAATCTTGTGCATCCAATAAGTGATTTTGTGTCATTGGTTGAACATTTAGATCATTTTCGTCCTCCCTAGGCTTATTCTCGTACAATTAGGGGTTTTAACCAATCTTGTGCATTCAATAAGTACATTTGTGTCATTTGTTGAACATTTAGGTCATTTTCGTCCCCCCTAGGCTTATTCTCGTCCAATTACGGTTTTTAACCAATCTTGTGCATCCAATAAGTACATTTGTGTCATTGGTTGAACATTTAGGTCATTTGCGTCCTCCCAATGCTTATTCTCGTCCAATTAGGGTTTTTAACCAATCTTGTGCATCCAATAAGTGATTTTGTGTCATTGGTTGAACATTTAGATCATTTTCGTCCTCCCTAGGCTTATTCTCGTCCAATTAGGGGTTTTAACCAATCTTGTGCATCCAATAAGTACATTTGTGTCATTTGTTGAACATTTAGGTCGTTTTCGTCCTCCAAAGGCTTATTCTCGTCCAATTAGGGTTTTTAACGAATGTTGTGCATACAATAAGTGATTTTGTGTCATTGGTTGAACATTTAGGTCATTTTTCGTCCTCCCTAGGCTTATTCTCGTCCAATTAGGGTTTTTAACCAATCTTGTGCATCCAATAAGTACATTTGTGTCATTGGTTGAACATTTAGGTCATTTTCGTCCTCCCACGGCTTATTCTCGTCCAATTAGGGTTTTTAACCAATCTAGTGCATCCAATAAGTGATTTTGTGTCATTGGTTGAACATTTTGGTCATTTTCGTCCTCCCTATGCTTATTCTCGTCCAATTAGGGTTTTTAACCAATCTTGTGCATCCAATAAGTACATTTGTGTCATTGGTTGAACATTTAGGTCATTTTCGTCCTCCCAA
>JBBPBP010000219.1:39124-57778 GCA_037974735.1 Cicer chorassanicum
GTGCATCCAATAAGTGATTTTGTGTCATTGGTTGAACATTTTGGTCATTTTCGTCCTCCCTATGCTTATTCTCGTCCAATTAGGGTTTTTAACCAATCTTGTGCATCCAATAAGTACATTTGTGTCATTGGTTGAACATTTAGGTCATTTTCGTCCTCCCAATGCTTATTCTCGTCCAATTAGGGTTTTTAACCAATCTTGTGCATCCAATAAGTGATTTTGTGTCATTGGTTGAACATTTAGGTCATTTTCGTCCTCTCAAGGCTTATTATCGTCCAATTAGGGTTTTTAACCAATCTTTTGCATCAAATAAGTACATTTGTGTCATTGGTTGAACATTTAGGTCATTTTCGTCCTCCAAAGGCTTATTCTCGTCCAATTAGGGTTTTTAATGAATGTTGTGCATCCAATAAGTGATTTTGTGTCATTGGTTGAACATTTAGGTCATTTTTCGTCCTCCCTAGGCTTATTCTCGTCCAATTAGGGTTTTTAACCAATCTTGTGCATCCAATAAGTACATTTGTGTCATTGGTTGAACATTTAGGTCATTTTCGTCCTCCCAATGCTTATTCTCGTCCAATTAGGGTTTTTAACCAATCTTGAGCATCCAATAAGTGATTGTGTCATTGGTTGAACATTTAAGTCATTTTCGTCCTCCTAAGGCTTATTCTCGTCCAATTAGGGGTTTTAACCAATCTTGTGCATCCAATAAGTACATTTGTGTCATTGGTTGAACATTTAGGTCATTTTCGTCCCCCCTAGGCTTATTCTCGTCCAATTAGGGTTTTTAACCAATCTAGTGCATCCAATAAGTGATTTTCTGTCATTGGTCGAACATTTAGGTCATTTTCGTCCTCCGTAGGCTTATTCTCGTCCAATTAGGGTTTTTAACCAATCTTGTGCATTCAATAAGTACATTTGTGTCATTGGTTGAACATTTAGGTCATTTTCGTCCTCCCAATGCTTATTCTTGTCCAATTAGGGTTTTTAACCAATCTTAAGCATCCAATAAGTGATTTTGTGTCATTGGTTGAACATTTAGGTCATTTTCGTCCTCCTAAGGCTTATTCTCGTCCAATTAGGGGTTTTAACCAATCTTGTGCATCCAATAAGTACATTTGTGTCATTGGTTGAACATTTAGGTCATTTTCGTCCCCCCTAGGCTTATTCTCGTCCAATTAGGGTTTTTAACCAATCTTGTGCATCCAATAAGTGATTTTGTGTCATTGGTCGAACATTTAGGTCATTTTCGTCCTCCGTAGGCTTATTCTCGTCCAATTAGGGTTTTTAACCAATCTTGTGCATCCAATAAGTACATTTGTGTCATTGGTTGAACATTTAGGTCATTTTCGTCCTCCCAATGCTTATTCTCGTCCAATTAGGGTTTTTAACCAATCTTGAGCATCCAATAAGTGATTTTGTGTCATTGGTTGAACATTTAAGTCATTTTCGTCCGCCTAAGGCTTATTCTCGTCCAATTAGGGGTTTTAACCAATCTTGTGCATCCAATAAGTACATTTGTGTCATTGGTTGAACATTTAGGTCATTTTCGTCCCCCCTAGGCTTATTCTCGTCCAATTAGGGTTTTTAACCAATCTTGTGCATCCAATTAGTACATTTGTGTCATTGGTTAAACATTTAGGTCATTTTCGTCCTCCCAATGCTTATTCTCGTCCAATTAGGGTTTTTAACCAATCTTGTGCATCCAATAAGTGATTTTGGGTCATTGGTTGAACATTTAGATTATTTTCGTCATCCCAAGGCTTATTCTCGTCCAATTAAGGTTTTTAACCAATCTTGTGCATCCAATAAGTGATTTTGTGTCATTGGTTGAACATTTAAGTCATTATCATCCTCCCTAAGCTTATTCTCGTCCAATTAGGGTTTTTAACCAATCTTGTGCATCCAATAAGTACATTTGTGTCATTGGTTGAACATTTAGGTCATTTGCGTCCTCCCAATGCTTATTCTCGTCCAATTAGGGTTTTTAACCAATCTTGTGCATCCAATAAGTGATTTTGTGTCATTGGTTGAACATTTAGGTCATTTTCGTCCTCCCTAGGCTTATTCTCGTCCAATTACGGGTTTTAACCAATCTTGTGCATCCAATAAGTGATTTTGTGTCATTGGTTGAACATTTCGATCATTTTGGTCCTCCCTAGGCTTATTCTTGTCCAATTAGGGGTTTTAACCAATCTTGTGCATCCAATAAGTACATTTGTGTCATTGGTTGAACATTTAGGTCATTTTCGTCCCCCCTAGGCTTATTCTCGTCCAATTACGGTTTTTAACCAATCTTGTGCATCCAATAAGTACATTTGTGTCATTGGTTGAACATTTAGGTCATTTGCGTCCTCCCAATGCTTATTCCCGTCCAATTAGGGTTTTTAACCAATCTTGTGCATCCAATAAGTGATTTTGTGTCATTGGTTGAACATTTAGGTCATTTTCGTCCTCCCTAGGCTTATTCTCGTCCAATTACGGGTTTTAACCAATCTTGTGCATCTAATAAGTGATTTTGTGTCATTGGTTGAACATTTCGATCATTTTTGTCCTCCCTAGGCTTATTCTTGTCCAATTAGGGGTTTTAACCAATCTTGTGCATCCAATAAGTACATTTGTGTCATTGGTTGAACATTTAGGTCATTTTCGTCCCCCCTAGGCTTATTCTCGTCCAATTACGGTTTTTAACCAATCTTGTGCATCCAATAAGTACATTTGTGTCATTGGTTGAACATTTAGGTCATTTGCGTCCTCCCAATGCTTATTCTCGTCCAATTAGGGTTTTTAACCAATCTTGTGCATCCAATAAGTGATTTTGTGTCATTGGTTGAACATTTAGATCATTTTCGTCCTCCCTAGGCTTATTCTCGTCCAATTAGGGGTTTTAACCAATCTTGTGCATCCAATAAGTACATTTGTGTCATTTGTTGAACATTTAGGTCGTTTTCGTCCTCCAAAGGCTTATTCTCGTCCAATTAGGGTTTTTAACGAATGTTGTGCATACAATAAGTGATTTTGTGTCATTGGTTGAACATTTAGGTCATTTTTCGTCCTCCCTAGGCTTATTCTCGTCCAATTAGGGTTTTTAACCAATCTTGTGCATCCAATAAGTACATTTGTGTCATTGGTTGAACATTTAGGTCATTTTCGTCCTCCCTAGGCTTATTCTCGTCCAAATAGGGTTTTTAACCAATCTTGTGCATCCAATAAGTGATTTTGTGTCATTGGTTGAACATTTAGATCATTTTCGTCCTCCCTAGGCTTATTCTCGTCCAATTAGGGGTTTTAACCAATCTTGTGCATCCAATAAGTACATTTGTGTCATTGGTTGAACATTTAGGTCATTTTCGTCCCCCCTAGGCTTATTCTCGTCCAATTAGGGTTTTTAACCAATCTTGTGCATCCAATAAGTACATTTGTGTCATTGGTTGAACATTTAGGTCATTTTCGTCCTCCCAAGGCTTATTCTCGTCCAATTAGGGTTTTTAACCAATCTTGTGCATCCCATAAGTAAATTTGTGTCATTGGTTGAACATTTAGGTCATTTTCGTCCTCCCTAGGCTTATTCTCGTCCAATTAGGGTTTTTAACCAATCTTGTGCATCCAATAAGTACATTTGTGTCATTGGTTGAACATTTAGGTCATTTTCGTCCTCCCCATGCTTATTCTCGTCCAATTAGGGTTTTTAACCAATCTTGTGCATCCAATAAGTGATTTTGTGTCATTGGTTCAACATTTAGATCATTTTCGTCTTCCCTAGGCTTATTCTCATCCAATTAGGGGTTTTAACCAATCTTGTGCATCCAATAAGTACATTTGTGTCATTGGTTGAACATTTAGGTCATTTTCATCCCCCCTAGGCTAATTCTTATCCAATTAGGGTTTTTAACAAATCTTGTGCATCCAATAAGTGATTTTGTGTCATTGGTTGAAGGTTTAGGTCATTTTCATCCTCCTAAGGCTTATTCTCGTCCAATTAGGGTTTTTAACCAATCTTGTGCATCCAATAAGTACATTTGTGTCATTGGTTGAACATTTAGGTCATTTTCGTCCTCCCTAGGCTTATTCTCGTCCAATTAGAGGTTTTAACCAATCTTGTGCATCCAATAAGTACATTTGTGTCATTGGTTGAACATTTAGGTCATTTTCGTCTTCCCTAGGCTTATTCTCGTCCAATTAGGGTTTTTAACCAAACTTGTGCATCCAATTAGTACATTTGTGTCACTGGTTAAACATTTAGGTCATTTTCGTCCTCCCAATGCTTATTCTCGTCCAATTAGGGTTTTTAACCAATCTTGTGCATCCAATAAGTGATTTTGGGTCATTGGTTGAACATTTAGATTATTTTCGTCCTCCCAAGGCTTATTCTCGTCCAATTAAGGTTTTTAACCAATCTTGTGCATCCAATAAGTGATTTTGTGTCATTGGTTGAACATTTAGGTCATTATCATCCTCCCTAGGCTTATTCTCGTCCAATTAGGGTTTTTAACCAATCTTGTTCATCCAATAAGTACATTTGTGTCATTGGTTGAACATTTAGGTCATTTGCGTCCTCCCAATGGTTATTCTCGTCCAATTAGGGTTTTTAACCAATCTTGTGCATCCAATAAGTGATTTTGTGTCATTGGTTGAACATTTAGGTCATTTTCGTCCTCCCTAGGCTTATTCTCGTCCAATTACGGGTTTTAACCAATCTTGTGCATCCAATAAGTGATTTTGTGTCATTGGTTGAACATTTTGATCATTTTCGTCCTCCCTAGGCTTATTCTCGTACAATTAGGGGTTTTAACCAATCTTGTGCATCCAATAAGTACATTTGTGTCATTGGTTTAACATTTAGGTCATTTTCGTCCCCCCTAGGCTTATTCTCGTCCAATTACGGTTTTTAACCAATCTTGTGCATCCAATAAGTACATTTGTGTCATTGGTTGAACATTTAGGTCATTTGCGTCCTCCCAATGCTTATTCTCGTCCAATTAGGGTTTTTAACCAATCTTGTGCATCCAATAAGTGATTTTGTGTCATTGGTTGAACATTTAGGTCATTTTCGTCCTCCCTAGGCTTATTCTCGTCCAATTAGGGTTGTTAACCAATCTTGTGCATCCAATAAGTACATTTGTGTCATTGGTTGAACATTTAGGTCATTTTCGTCCTCCCAATGCTTATTCTCGTCCAATTAGGGTTTTTAACCAATCTTGTGCATCCAATAAGTGATTTTGTGTCATTGGTTGAACATTTAGGTCATTTTCGTCCTCTCAAGGCTTATCCTCGTCCAATTAGGGTTTTTAACCAATCTTTTCCATCGAATAAGTACATTTGTGTCGTTGAATGAACATTTAGGTCATTTTCGTCCTCCCAAGGCTTATTCTCGTCCAATTAGGGTTTTTAACCAATCTTGTGCATCCAATAAGTGATTTTGTGTCATTGGTTGAACATTTAGGTCATTTTCATCCTCCCAAGGCTTGTTCTCGCCCAATTAGGATTTTTAACGAATCTTGTGCATCCAATAAGTGATTTTGTGTCATTGGTTGAACATTTAGGTCATTTTCGTCCTCCCAAGGCTTATTCTCGTCCAATTAGGGTTTTTAACCAATCTTGTGCATCCAATAAGTGATTTTGTGTCATTATTTGAACATTTAGGTCATTTTCGTTCTCCCAAGGCTTATTCTCGTCCAATTAGGGTTTTTAACCAATCTTGTGCATCCAATAAGTGATTTTGTGTCATTGGTTGAACATTTAGGTCATTTTCGTCCTCCCAAGGCTTATTCTCGTCCAATTAGGGTTTTTAACCAATCTTGTGCATCCAATAAGTACATTTGTGTCATTGGTTGAACATTTAAGTCATTTACGTCCTCCCAAGGCTTATTCTCGTCCAATTAGGGTTT
This sequence comes from Cicer chorassanicum, assembly GCA_037974735.1. Lineage (NCBI taxonomy): Eukaryota > Viridiplantae > Streptophyta > Magnoliopsida > Fabales > Fabaceae > Cicer > Cicer chorassanicum. The sequence continues at coordinate 45,013 of JBBPBP010000219.1, forward strand.
TTAACCAATCTTGTGCATCCAATAAGTGATTTTGTGTCATTGGTTGAACATTTAGGTCATTTTCGTCCTCCCAAGGCTTATTCTCGTCCAATTAGGGTTTTGTGCATCCAATTAGTACATTTGTGTCATTGGTTGAACATTTAGGTCATTTTCGTCCTCCCTAGGCTTATTCTCGTCCAATTAGGGTTTTTAACCAATCTTGTGCATCCAATAAGTACATTTGTGTCATTGGTTGAACATTTGGGTCATTTTCGTCCTCCCAATGCTTATTCTCGTCCAGTTAGGGTTTTTAACCACACTTGTGCATCCAATAAGTGATTTTGTGTCATTGGTTGAACATTTAGGTCATTTTCGTCCTCCCAAGGCTTATTCTCGTCCAATTAGGGTTTTTAACCAATCTTGTGCATCCAATAAGTACATTTGTGTCATTGGTTGAACATTTAGGTCATTTTCGTCCTCCCTAGGCTTATTCTCGTCCAATTAGGGTTTTTAACCAATCTTGTGCATCCAATAAGTACATTTGTGTCATAGGTTGAACATTTAGGTCATTTTCGTCCTCCCAAGGCTTATTATCGTCCAATTAGGGTTTTTAACCAATCTTGTGCATCCAATAAGCGATTTTGTGTCATCGGTTGAACATTTAGGTCATTATCGTCCTCCCTAGGCTTATTCTCGTCCAATTAGGGTTTTTAACCAATCTTGTGCATCCAATAAGTACATTTGTGTCATTGGCTGAACATTTAGGTCATTTTCGTCATCCGTAGGCTTATTCTCGTCCAATTAGGGTTTTTAACCAATCTTGTGCATCCAATAAGTGGTTTTCTGTCATTGGTTGAACATTTAGGTCATTTTCGTCCTCCCAAGGCTTATTCTCGTCCAATTAGGGTTTTTAACCAATCTTGTGCATCCAATAAGTACATTTGTGTCATTGGTTGAACATTTAGGTCATTTTCGTCCTCCCAAGGCTTATTATCGTCCAATTAGGGTTTTTAACCAATCTGGTGCATCCAATAAGCGATTTTGTGTCATCGGTTGAACATTTAGGTCATTATCGTCCTCCCTAGGCTTATTCTCGTCCAATTAGGGTTTTTAACCAATCTTGTGCATCCAATAAGTACATTTGTGTCATTGGCTGAACATTTAGGTCATTTTCGTCATCCGTAGGCTTATTCTCGTCCAATTAGGGTTTTTAACCAATCTTGTGCATCCAATAAGTGGTTTTCTGTCATTGGTTGAACATTTAGGTCATTTTCGTCCTCCCAAGGCTTATTCTCGTCCAATTAGGGTTTTTAACCAATCTTGTGCATCCAATAAGTACATTTGTGTCATTGGTTGAACATTTAGGTCATTTTCGTCCTCCCAAGGCTTATTCTCGTCCAATTAGGGTTTTTAACCAATCTTGTGCATCCGATAAGTACATTTGTGTCATTGGTTGAACATTTATGTCATTTTCGTCCTCCCAAGGCTTGTTTTCGTCCAATTAGGGTTTTTAACCAATCTTGTGCATCCAATAAGTGATTTTGTGTCATTGGTTGAACATTTAGGTCATTTTCGTCCTCCCAAGGCTTATTCTCGTCCAATTAGGGTTTTTAACCAATCTTGTGCATCCAATAAGTACATTTGTGTCATTGGTTGAACATTTAGGTCATTTTCATCCTCCCTAGGGTTTTTCTCGCCCAATTAGGGTTTTTAACAAATCTTGTGCATCCAATAAGTGATTTTGTGTCATTGGTTGAACATTTAGGTCATTTTCATCATCCCAAGGCTTATTCTCGTCCAATTAGGGGTTTTAACCAATCTTGTGCATCCAATAAGTGATTTTGTGTCATTGGTTGAACATTTAGGTCATTTTCGTCCTCCCAAGGCTTATTCTCGTCCAATTAGGGTTTTTAACCAATCTTGTGCATCCAATAAGTGATTTTGTGTCATTGGTTGAACATTTAGGTCATTTCCGTCCTTCCAAGGCATATTCTCGTTCAATTAGGGTTTTTGACCAATCTTGTGCATCCTATAAGTGATTTTGTGTCATTGGTTGAACATTTAGGTCATTTTCGTCCTCCCAAGGCTTATTCTCGTCCAATTAGGGTTTTTAACCAATCTTGTGCATCCAATAAGTACATTTGTGTCATTGGTTGAACATTTAGGTCATTTTCGTCCATCCAAGGCATATTCTTGTCCAATTAGGGTTTTTAACCAATCTTGTGCTTCCAATAAGTGATTTTGTGTCATTGGTTGAACATTTAGGTCATTTTCGTCCTCCCAAGGCTTATTCTCGTCCAATTAGGGTTTTTAACCAATCTTGTGCATCCAATAAGTACGTTTGTGTCATTGGTTGAACATTTAGGTCATTTTCATCCTCCCAAGGCTTATTCTCGTCCAATTAGGGTTTTTAACCAATCTTGTGCATCCAATAAGTGATTTTGTGTCATTGGTTGAACATTTAGGTCATTTTCGTCCTCCCTAGGGTTATTCTCGTCCAATTAGGGTTTTGTGCATCCAATAAGTACATTTGTGTCATTGGTTGAACATTTAGGTCATTTTCGTCCTCCCAAGGCTTATTCTCGTCCAATTAGGGTTTTTAACCAATCTTGTGCATCCAATAAGTGATTTTGTGTCATTGGTTGAACATTTATGTCATTTTCGTCCACCCAAGGCTTATTCTCGTCCAATTAGGGTTTTTAAACAATCTTGTGCATCCAATAAGCGATTTTGTGTCATTGGTTAAACATTTAGGTCATTTTCGTCCTCCCTAGGCTTATTCTCTTCCAATTAGGGTTTTGAACCAATCTTGTGCATCCAATAAGTGATTTTGTGTCATTGTTTGAACATTTAGGTAATTTTTATCCTCCCAAGGCTTATTCTCGTCCAATTAGGGTTTTTAACCAATCTTGTGCATCCAATATGTGATTTTCTGTCATTGGTTGAACATTTAGGTCATTTTCGTCCTCCCAAGGTTTATTCTCGTCCAATTAGGGTTTTTAACAAATCTTGTGCATCCAGTACATACATTTGTGTCATTGGTTGAACATTTAGGTCATTTTCATCCTCCCAAGGCTTATTCTCTTCCAATTAGGGTTTTTAACCAATCTTGTGCATCCAATAAGCGATTTTGTGTCATTGGTTGAACATTTAGGTCATTTTCGTCCTCCCTAGGCTTATTCTCGTCCAATTAGGGTTTTGAACCAATCTTGTGCATCCAATAAGTGATTTTGTGTCATTGTTTGAACATTTAGGTCATTTTCGTCCTCCCAAGGCTTATTCTCGTCCAATTAGGATTTTGAACCAATCTTGTGCATCCAATAAGTGATTTTGTGTCATTGGTTGAACATTTAGGTTATTTTCGTCCTCCCTAGGCTTATTCTCGTCCAATTAGGGTTTTTAACCAATCTTGTGCATCCAATAAGTGATTTTGTGTCATTGGTTGAACATTTAGGTCATTTTCGTCCTCCCAAGGCTTATTCTCGTCCAATTATGGTTTTTAACCAATCTTGTGCATCCAATAAGTGATCTTGTGTCATTGGTTGAACATTTATGTCATTTTCGTCCTCCCAAGGCTTATTCACGTTCAATTAGGGTTTTTAACCAATCTTTTTCATCCAATAAGTGATTTTGTGTCATTGGTTGAACATTTAGGTCATTTTCGTCCTCCCAAGGCTTATTCTCGTCCAATTAGGGTTTTTAACCAATCTTGTGCATCCAATAAGTACATTTGTGTCATTGGTTGAACATTTAGGTCATTTTCATCCTCCCAAGGCTTATTCTCCTCCAATTAGGGTTTTTAACCAAACTTGTGCATCCAATTAGTACATTTGTGTCATTGGTTGAACATTAAGGTCATTTTCGTCCTCCCTAGGCTTATTCTCGTCCAATTAGGGTTTTTAACCATTCTTGTGCATCCAATAAGTACATTTGTGTCATTGGTTGAACATTTAGGTCATTTTCTTCCTCCCAAGGCTTATTCTCGTCCAATTAGGGTTTTTATCCAATCTTGTACATCCAATAAGTGATTTTGTGTCATTGGTTGAACATTTAGGTCATTTTCGTCCTCCCAAGGCTTATTCTCGTCCAATTAGGGTTTTTAACCAATCTTGTGCATCCAATAAGTACATTTGTGTCATTGGTTGAACATTTCGGTCATTTTCATCCTCCCTACGCTTATTCTCGTCCAATTAGGGTTTTTAACCAATCTTGTGCATCCAATAAGTACATTTGTGTCATTGGTTGAACATTTAGGTCATTTTCGTCCTCCCAAGGCTTATTCTCGTCCAATTAGGGTTTTTAACCAATCTTGTGCATCTTATAAGTGATTTTGTGTCATTGGTTGAACATTTAGGTCATTTTCGTCCTCCCAAGGCTTATTCTCGTCCAATTAGGGTTTTTAACCAATCTTGTGCATCCAATAAGTACATTTGTGTCATTGGTTGAACATTTAGGTCATTTTCGTCCTCCCAAGGCTTATTCTCGTCCAATTAGAGTTTTTAACCAATCTTGTGCATCCAATAAGTGATTTTGTGTCGTTGGTTGAACATTTAGGTCATTTTCGTCCTCCCAAGGCTTATTCTCGTCCAATTAGAGTTTTTAACCAATCTTGTGCATCCAATAAGTGATTTTGTGTCGTTGGTTGAACATTTAGGTCATTTTCGTCCTCCCAAAGCATATACTCGTCCAGTTAAGGTTTTTAACCAATCTTGTGCATCCAATAAGTGAGTTTGTGTCGTTGGTTGAACATTTAGGTCATTTTCGTCCTCCCAATGCTTATTCTCGTCCAATTAGAGTTTTTAACCAATATTGTGAATCCAATAAGTGATTTTGTGTCATTGGTTGAACATTTAGGTCATTTTCGTCCTCCCAAGGCTTATTCTCGTCCAATTAGGGTTTTTAACCAATCTTGTGCATCCAATAAGTACATTTGTGTCATTGGTTGAACATTTAGGTCATTTTCGTCCTCCCAAGGCTTATTCTCGTCCAATTAGGGTTTTTAACCAATCTTGTGCATCCAATAAGTACATTTGTGTCATTGGTTGAACATTTAGGTCATTTTCGTCCTCCTAAGGCTTATTCTCGACCAATTACAATTTTTAACCAATCTTGTGCATCCAATAAGTGATTTTGTGTCATTGGTTGAACATTTAGGTCATTTTCGTCCTCCCAAGGCTTATTCTCATCCAATTAGGGTTTTTCTCCAATATTGTGCATCCAATAAGTGATTTTGTGTCATTGGTTGAACATTTAGGTCATTTTCGTCCTCCCAAGGCTTATTCTCGTCCAATTAGGGTTTTTAACCAATCTTGTGCATCCAATAAGTACATTTGTGTCATTGGTTGAACATTTAGGTCATTTTCGTCCTCCCTGGGCTTATTCTCGTCCAATTAGGGTTTTTAACCAATCTTGTGCATCCAATAAGTACATTTGTGTCATTGGTTGAAAATTTAGGTCATTTTCGTCCTCCCACGGCTTATTCTCGTCCAATTAGGGTTTTTAACCAATCTTGTGCATCCAATAAGTGATTTTGTGTCATTGGTTGAACATTTACGTCATATTCGTCCTCCCAAGGCTTATTCTCGTCCAATTAGGGGTTTTAACCAATCTTGTGCATCCAATAAGTGATTTTGTGTCATTGGTTGAACATTTAGGTCATTTTCGTCCTCCCAAGGCTTATTCTCGTCCAATTAGGGTTTTTAACCAATCTTGTGCATCCAATAAGTACATTTGTGTCATTGGTTGAACATTTAAGTCATTTTCTTCCTCCCAAGGCTTATTCTCGTCCAATTAGGGTTTTTAACCAATCTTGTGCATCCAATAAGTACATTTGTGTCATTGGTTGAACATTTAGGTCATTTTCGTCCTCCCAAGGCTTATTCTCGTCCAATTAGGGTTTTTAACCAATCTTGTGCATCCAATAAGTGATTTTGTGTCATTGGTTGAACATTTAGGTCAATTTCGTCCTCCCAATACTTATTCTCGTCCAATTAGGGTTTTTTAACAATCTTGTGCATCCAATAAGTACATTTGTGTCATTAGTTGAACATTTAGGTCATTTATGACCTCCAAAAGCTTATTCTCGTCCAATTAGGGTTTTTAACCAATCTTGTGCATCCAATAAGTGATTTTGTGTCATTGGTTGAACATTTAGGTCATTTTCGTCCTCCCTAGGCTTATTCTCGTCCAATTAGGGTTTTTAACCAATCTTGTGCATCCAATAAGTGATTTTGTGTCATTGGTTGAACATTTAGGTCATTTGCGTCCTCCCAAGGCTTATTCTCGTCCAATTAGGGTTTTTAACCAATCTTTTGCATCCAATTAGTGATTTTGTGTCATTTGTTGAACATTTAGGTCATTTTCGTCCTCCCAAGGCTTATTCGCGTCCAATTAGGGTTTTTAACCAATCTTGTGTATCCAATAAGTGATTTTGTGTCATTGGTTGAACATTTAGGTCATTTTCGTCCTCCCAAGGCTTATTCTCGTCCAATTAGGGTTTTTAACCAATCTTGTGCATCCAATAAGTACATTTGTGTCATTGGTTGAACATTTATGTCATTTTCGTCCTCCCAAGGCTTATTCACGTCCAATTAGGGTTTTTAACTTATCTTTTGCATCCAATAAGTGATTTTGTGTCATTGGTTGAACATTTAGGTCATTTTCGTCCTCCCAAGGCTTATTCTCGTCCAATTAGGGTTTTTAACCAATCTTGTGCATCCAATAAGTACATTTGTGTCATTGGTTGAACATTTATGTCATTTTCGTCCTCCCAAGGCTTATTCTTGTCCAATTAGGGTTCTTAACCAATCTTGTGCATCCAATAAGTACATTTGTGTCATTGGTTGAACATTTAGGTCATTTTCGTCCTCCCAAGGCTTATTCTCGTCCAATTAGGGTTTTTAACCAATCTTGTGCATCCAATAAGTGATTTTGTGTCATTGGTTGAACATTTAGGTCATTTTCGTCCTCCCAAGGCTTATTCTCGTCCAATTAGGGTTTTTAACCAATCTTGTGCATCCAATAAGTACATTTGTGTCATTGGTTGAACATTTAGGTCATTTTCGTCCTCCCAAGGCTTATTCTCGTCTAATTAGGGTTATTAACCAATCTTGTGCATCCAATAAGTGATTTTGTGTCATTGGTTGAACATTTAGGTCATTTTCGTCCTCCCAAGGCTTATTCTCGTCCAATTAGGGTTTTTAACCAATCTTGTGCATCCAATAAGTACATTTGTGTCATTGGTTGAACATTTAGGTCATTTTCGTACTCCCAAGGCTTATTCTCGTCCAATTACGAGTTTTAACCAATCTTGTGCATCCAATAAGTAATTTTGTGTCATTGGTTGAACATTTAGATCATTTTCGTCCTCCCTAGGCTTATTCTCGTCCAATTAGGGGTTTTAACCAATCTTGTGCATCCAATAAGTACATTGGTGTCATTGGTTGAACATTTAGGTCATTTTCGTCCCCCCTAGGCTTATTCTCGTCCAATTAGGGTTTTTAACCAATCTTGTGCATCCAATAAGTGATTTTGTGTCATTGGTTGAACATTTAGGTCATTTTCGTACTCCGAAGGCTTATTCTCGTCCAATTACGGTTTTTAACCAATCTTGTGCATCCAATAAGTACATTTGTGTCATTGGTTGAACATTTAGGTTATTTTCGTCCTCTCAAGGCTTATTCTCGTCCAGTTACGGTTTTTAACCAATCTTGTGCATCCAATAAGTACATTTGTGTCATTGGTTGAACATTTAGGTAATTTTCGTTCTCCCAATGCTTATTCTCGTCCAATTAGGGTTTTTGAACCAATCTAGTCCATCCAATAAGTGATTTTGTGTCATTGGTTGAACATTTAGGTCATATTCGTCCTCCCAATGCTTATTCTCGTCCAATTAGGGTTTTTAACCAATCTTGTGCATCTAATAAGTGATTTTGTGTCATTGGTTGAACATTTAGATCATTTTCGTCTTCCCTAGGCTTATTCTCATCCAATTAGGGGTTTTAACCAATCTTGTGCATCCAATAGGTACATTTGTGTCATTGGTTGAACATTTAGGTCATTTTCGTCCCCTCTAGGCTTATTCTCGTCCAATTAGGGTTTTTAACCAATCTTGTGCATCCAATAAGTGATTTTGTGTCATTGGTTGAACATTTAGGTCATTTTCATACTCCCAAGGCTTATTCCCGTCCAATTACGGGTTTTAACCAATCTTGTGCATCCAATAAGTGATTTTGTGTCATTGGTTGAACATTTAGATCATTTTCGTCCTCCCTAGGCTTATTCTCGTCCAATTAGGGGTTTTAACCAATCTTGTGCATCCAATAAGTACATTTGTGTCATTGGTTGAACATTTAAATCATTTTCGTCCTCCCAAGGCTTATTCTCGTCCAATTAGGGTTTTTAACGAATGTTGTGCATCCAATAAGTGATTTTGTGTCATTGGTTGAACATTTAGGTCATTTTCGTCCTCCCAAAGGCTTATTCTCGTCCAATTAGGGGTTTTAACCAATCTTGTGCATCCAATAAGTACATTTGTGTCATTGGTTGAACATTTTGGTCATTTCCGTCCTCCCAAGGCTTATTCTCGTCCAATTAGGGTTTTTAACTAATCTTGTGCATCCAATAAGTGATTTTGTGTCATTGGTTGAACATTTAGATCATTTTCGTCCTCCCTAGGCTTATTCTCGTCCAATTAGGGGTTTAAACCAATCTTGTGCATCCAATAAGTACATTTGTGTCATTGGTTGAACATTTAGGTCATTTTCGTCCCTCCTAGGCTTATTCTCGTCCAATTAGGGTTTTTAACCAATCTTGTGCATCCAATAAGTGATTCTGTGTCATTGGTTGAACATTTAGGTCATTTTCGTACTCCCAAGGCTTATTCTCGTCCAATTACGGGTTTTAACCAATCTTGTGCATCCAATAAGTGATTTTGTGTCATTGGTTGAACATTTAGATCATTTTCGTCCTCCCTAGGCTTATTCTCGTCCAATTAGGGGTTTTAACCAATCTTGTGCATCCAATAAGTACATTTGTGTCATTGGTTGAACATTTAGGTCATTTTCGTCCCCCCTAGGCTTATTCTCGTCCAATTAGGGTTTTTAACCAATCTTGTGCATCCAATAAGTGATTTTGTGTCATTGGTTAAACATTTAGGACATTTTCGTACTCCCAAGGCTTATTCTCGTCCAATTACGGGTTTTAACCAATCTTGTGCATCCAATAAGTGATTTTGTGTCATTGGTTGAACATTTAGATCATTTTCGTCCTCCCTAGGCTTATTCTCGTCCAATTAGGGGTTTTAACCAATCTTGTGCATCCAATAAGTACATTTGTGTCATTGGTTGAACATTTAGGTCATTTTCGTCCCCCCTAGGCTTATTCTCGTCCAATTAGGGTTTTAAACCAATCTTGTGCATCCAATAAGTGATTTTGTGTCATTGGTTGAACATTTAGGTCATTTTCGTACTCCCAAGGCTTATTCTCGTCCAATTACGGTTTTTAACCAATCTTGTGCATCCAATAAGTACATTTGTGTCATTGGTTGAACATTTAGGTTATTTTCGTCCTCTCAAGGCTTATTCTCGTCCAGTTACGGTTTTTAACCAATCTTGTGCATCCAATAAGTACATTTGTGTCATTGGTTGAACATTTAGGTAATTTTCGTTCTCCCAATGCTTATTCTCGTCCAATTAGGGTTTTTAACCAATCTAGTCCATCCAATAAGTGATTTTGTGTCATTGCTTGAATATTTAGGTCATTTTCGTCCTCCCAATGCTTATTCTCGTCCAATTAGGGTTTTTAACCAATCTTGTGCATCCAATAAGTGATTTTGTGTCATTGGTTGAACATTTAGATCATTTTCGTCTTCCATAGGCTTATTCTCATCCAATTAGGGGTTTTAACCAATCTTGTGCATCCAATAAGTACATTTGTGTCATTGGTTGAACATTTAGGTCATTTTCGTCCCCCCTAGGCTTATTCTCGTCCAACTAGGGTTTTTAACCAATCTTGTGCATCCAATAAGTGATTTTGTGTCATTGGTTGAACATTTAGGTCATTTTCATACTCCCAAGGCTTATTCTCGTCCAATTACGGGTTTTAACCAATCTTGTGCATCCAATAAGTGATTTTGTGTCATTGGTTGAACATTTAGATCATTTTCGTCCTCCCTAGGCTTATTCTCGTCCAATTAGGGGTTTTAACCAATCTTGTGCATCCAATAAGTACTTTTGTGTCATTGGTTGAACATTTAGGTCATTTTCGTCCTCCCAAGGCTTATTCTCGTCCAATTAGGGTTTTTAACCAATCTTGTGCATCCAATAAGTGAATTTGTGTCATTGGTTGAACATTTAGGTCAATTTCGTCCTGCCAAGACTTATTCTCGTCCAATTAGGGTTTTTAACCAATCTTGTGTAAACAATAAGTGATTTTGTGTCATTGGTTGAACATTTAGGTCATTTTCGTCCTCCCAAGGCTTATTCTCGTCCAATTAGGGTTTTTAACCAATCTTGTGCATCCAATAAGTACATTTGTGTCATTGGTTGAACATTTAGGTCATTTTCGTCCACCCAAGGCATATTCTTGTCCAATTAGGGTTTTTAACCAATCTTGAGCATCCAATAAGTGATTTTGTGTCATTGGTTGAACATTTAGGTCATTTTCGTCCTCCCAAGGCTTATTCTCGTCCAATTAGGGTTTTTAACCAATCTTGTGCATCCAATAAGTACATTTGTGTCATTGGTTGAACATTTAGGTCATTTTCATCCTCCCAAGGCTTATTCTCCTCCAATTAGGGTTTTTAACCAAACTTGTGCATCCAATTAGTACATTTGTGTCATTGGTTGAACATTAAGGTCATTTTCGTCCTCCCTAGGCTTATTCTCGTCCAATTAGGGTTTTTAACCATTCTTGTGCATCCAATAAGTACATTTGTGTCATTGGTTGAACATTTAGGTCATTTTCTTCCTCCCAAGGCTTATTCTCGTCCAATTAGGGTTTTTATCCAATCTTGTACATCCAATAAGTGATTTTGTGTCATTGGTTGAACATTTAGGTCATTTTCGTCCTCCCAAGGCTTATTCTCGTCCAATTAGGGTTTTTAACCAATCTTGTGCATCCAATAAGTACATTTGTGTCATTGGTTGAACATTATTGTCATTTTCGTCCTCCCAAGGCTTATTCTCGTCCAATTAGGGTTTTTAACCAATCTTGTGCATCCAATAAGTACATTTGTGTCATTGGTTGAACATTTAGGTCATTTTCGTCCTCCCTAGGCTTATTCTCGTCCAATTAGGGTTTTTTAACAATCTTGTGCATCCAATAAGTGATTTTGTGCCATTGGTTCAACATTTAGGTCATTTTCGTCCTCCCATGGCTTATTCTCGTCCATTTAGGGTTTTTAACCAATCTTGTGCATCCAATAAGTTTATTTGTGTCATTGGTTGAACATTTATGTCATTTTCGTCCTCCCAAGGCTTATTCTCGTCCAATTAGGGTTTTTAACCAATCTTGTGCATCCAATAAGTGATTTTGTGTCATTGGTTGAACATTTAGGTCATTTTCGTACTCCCAAGGCTTATTCTCGTCCAATTACGGTTTTTAACCAATCTTGTGCATCCAATAAGTACATTTGTGTCATTGGTTGAACATTTAGGTTATTTTCGTCCTCTCAAGGCTTATTCTCGCCAGTTACGGTTTTTAACCAATCTTGTGCATCCAATAAGTACATTTGTGTCATTGGTTGAACATTTAGGTAATTTTCGTTCTCCCAATGCTTATTCTCGTCCAATTAGGGTTTTTAACCAATCTAGTGCATCCAATAAGTGATTTTGTGTCATTGGTTGAACATTTAGGTCATTTTCGTCCTCCCAATGCTTATTCTCGTCCAATTAGGGTTTTTAACCAATCTTGTGCATCCAATAAGTGATTTTGTGTCATTGGTTGAACATTTAGATCATTTTCGTCTTCCCTAGGCTTATTCTCGTCCAATTAGGGGTTTTAACCAATCTTGTGCATCCAATAAGTACATTTGTGTCATTGGTTGAACATTTAGGTCATTTTCGTCCCCCCTAGGCTTATTCTCGTCCAATTAGGGTTTTTAACCAATCTTGTGCATCCAATAAGTGATTTTGTGTCATTGGTTGAACATTTAGGACATTTTCGTACTCCCAAGGCTTATTCTCGTCCAATTACGGGTTTTAACCAATCTTGTGCATCCAATAAGTGATTTTGTGTCATTGGTTGAACATTTAGATCAACTTCGTCCTCCCTAGGCTTATTCTCGTCCAATTAGGGGTTTTAACCAATCTTGTGCATCCAATAAGTACATTTGTGTCATTGGTTGAACATTTAGGTCATTTTCGTCCCTCCTAGGCTTATTCTTGTCCAATTAGGGTTTTTAACCAATCTTGTGCATCCCATAAGTGATTCTGTGTCATTGGTTGAACATTTAGGTCATTTTCGTACTCCCAAGGCTTATTCTCGTCCAATTACGGGTTTTAACCAATCTTGTGCATCCAATAAGTGATTTTGTGTCATTGGTTGAACATTTAGATCATTTTCGTCCTCCCTAGGCTTATTCTCGTCCAATTAGGGGTTTTAACCAATCTTGTGCATCCAATAAGTACATTTGTGTCATTGGTTGAATATTTAGGTCATTTTCGTCCCTCCTAGGCTTATTCTCGTCCAATTAGGGTTTTTAACCAATCTTGTGCATCCAATAAGTGATTCTGTGTCATTGGTTGAACATTTAGGTCATTTTCGTACTCCCAAGGCTTATTCTCGT
>JBBPBP010000219.1:57991-108324 GCA_037974735.1 Cicer chorassanicum
ATTTAGGTCATTTTCGTCCCTCCTAGGCTTATTCTCGTCCAATTAGGGTTTTTAACCAATCTTGTGCATCCAATAAGTGATTCTGTGTCATTGGTTGAACATTTAGGTCATTTTCGTACTCCCAAGGCTTATTCTCGTTCAATTACGGGTTTTAACCAATCTTGTGCATCCAATAAGTAATTTTGTGTCATTGGTTGAACATTTAGATCATTTTCGTCCTCCCTAGGCTTATTCTCGTCCAATTAGGGGTTTTAACCAATCTTGTGCATCCAATAAGTACATTTGTGTCATTGGTTGAACATTTAGGTTATTTTCGTCCTCTCAAGGCTTATTCTCGTCCAGTTACGGTTTTTAACCAATCTTGTGCATCCAATAAGTACATTTGTGTCATTGGTTGAACATTTAGGTAATTTTCGTTCTCCCAATGCTTATTCTCGTCCAATTAGGGTTTTTAACCAATCTAGTCCATCCAATAAGTGATTTTGTGTCATTGCTTGAATATTTAGGTCATTTTCGTCCTCCCAATGCTTATTCTCGTCCAATTAGGGTTTTTAACCAATCTTGTGCATCCAATAAGTGATTTTGTGTCATTGGTTGAACATTTAGATCATTTTCGTCTTCCATAGGCTTATTCTCATCCAATTAGGGGTTTTAACCAATCTTGTGCATCCAATAAGTACATTTGTGTCATTGGTTGAACATTTAGGTCATTTTCGTCCCCCCTAGGCTTATTCTCGTCCAACTAGGGTTTTTAACCAATCTTGTGCATCCAATAAGTGATTTTGTGTCATTGGTTGAACATTTAGGTCATTTTCATACTCCCAAGGCTTATTCTCGTCCAATTACGGGTTTTAACCAATCTTGTGCATCCAATAAGTGATTTTGTGTCATTGGTTGAACATTTAGATCATTTTCGTCCTCCCTAGGCTTATTCTCGTCCAATTAGGGGTTTTAACCAATCTTGTGCATCCAATAAGTACATTTGTGTCATTGGTTAAACATTTAGGTCATTTTCGTCCTCCCAAGGCTTATTCTCGTCCACTTAGGGTTTTTAGCGAATGTTGTGCATCCCATAAGTGATTTTGTGTCATTGGTTGAACATTTAGGACATTTTCGTCCTCCCTAGGCTTATTCTCGTCCAATTAGGGTTTTTAACCAATCTTGTGCATCCAATAAGTACATTTGTGTCATTTATTGAACATTTAGGTCATTTTCGTCCTCCCAATGCTTATTATCGTCCAATTAGGGTTTTTAAACAATCTTGTGCATCCAATAAGTGATTTTGTGTCATTGGTTGAACATTTAGATCATTTTTGTCCTCCCTAGGCTTATTCTCGTCCAATTAGGGGTTTTAACCAATCTTGTGCATCCAATAAGTACATTTGTGTCATTGGTTGAACATTTAGGTCATTTTCGTCCTCCCTAGTCTTATTCTCGTCCAATTAGGGTTTTTAACCAATCTTGTGCATCCAATAAGTACATTTGTGTCATTGGTTGAACATTTAGGTCATTTTCGTCCTCCCAAAGCTTATTCTCGTCCAATTAGGGTTTTTTTAACCAATCTTGTGCATCCAATAAGTGATTTGGTGTCATTGTTTGAACATTTAGATCATTTTTCGTCCTCCCAAGGCTTATTCTCGTCCAATTAGGGGTTTTAACCAATCTTGTGCATCCAATAAGTACATTTGTGTCATTGGTTGAACATTCAGGTCATTTTCGTCCTCCCTAGGCTTATTCTCGTCCAATTAGGGTTTTTAACCAATCTTGTGCATCCAATAAGTGATTTTGTGTCATTGGTTGAACATTTAGGTCATTTTCTTCCTCCCAAGGCTTATTCTCGTCCAATTAGGGTTTTTAACCAATCTTGTGCATCGAATAAGTGATTTTGTGTCATTGGTTGAACATTTAGGTCATTTTCGTCCTCCCAAGGCTTATTCTCGTCCAATTAGGGTTTTTAACCAATCTTGTGCATCCAATAAGTACATTTGTGTCATTGGTTGAACATTTAGGTCATTTTCGTCCTCCCAAGGCTTATTCTCGTCCAATTAGGGTTTTTAACCAATCTTGTGCATCCAATAAGTGATTTTGTGTCGTTGGTTGAACATTTAGGTCATTTTCGTCCTCCATAGGCTTATTCTCGTCCAATTAGGGTTTTTCATAAATCTTGTGCATCCAATAAGTACATTTGTGTCATTGGTTGAACATTTAGGTCATTTTCGTCCTCCCAAGGCTTATTCTCGTCCAATTAGGGTTTTTAACCAATCTTGTGCATCCAATAAGTACATTTGTGTCATTGGTTGAACATTTAGGTCATTTTCGTCCTCCCAAGGCTTATTCTCGTCCAATTAGGGTTTTTAACCAATCTTGTGCATCCAATAAGTGATTTTGTGTCGTTGGTTGAACATTGAGGTCATTTTCGACCTCCCAAGGCTTATTCTCGTCCAATAAGGGTTTTTAACCAATCTTGTGCATCCAATAAGTACATTTGTGTCATTGGTTGAACATTTAGGTCATTTTCGTCCTCCCAAGGCTTATTCTCGTCCAATTAGGGTTTTTAACCAATCTTGTGCATCCAATAAGTGATTTTGTGTCGTTGGTTGATCATTTAGGTCATTTTTGTCCTCCCAAGGCTTATTCTCGTCCAATTAGGGTTTTTAACCAATCTTGTGCATCCAATAAGTACATTTGTGTCATTGGTTGAACATTTAGGTCATTTTCGTCCTCCCAAGGCTTATTCTCGTCCAATTAGGGTTTTTAACCAATCTTGTGCATCCAATATGTACATTTATGTCATTAGTTGAACATTTAGGTCATTTTTGTCCTCCAAAGGATTATTCTCGTCTAATTAGGGTTTTTAACCAATCTTGTGCGTCCAATAAGTGATTTTGTGTCATTGGTTGAACATTTAGGTCATTTTCGTCCTCCCAAGGCTTATTCTCGTCCAATTAGGGTTTTTAACCAATCTTGTGCATCCAATAAGTACATTTGTGTCATTGGTTGAACATTTAGGTAATTTTCGTCCTCCCAAGGCTTATTCTCGTCCAATTAGGGTTTTTAACCAATCTTGTGCATCCAACAAGTGATTTTGTGTCATTGGTTGAACATTTAGGTCATTTTCGTCCTCCCAAGGCTTATTCTCGTCCAATTAGGGTTTTTAACCAATCTTGTGCATCCAATAAGTACATTTGTGTCATTGGTTGAACATTTAGGTTATTTTCGTCCTCCCAAGGCTTATTCTCGTCCAATTAGGGTTTTTAAGCAATCTTGTGCATCCAATAAGTACATTTGTGTCATTGGTTGAACATTTAGGTCATTTTCGTCCTCCCAAGGCTTATTCTCGTCCAATTAGGGTTTTTAACCAATCTTGTGCATCCAATAAGTACATTTATGTCATTGGTTGAACATTTAGGTTATTTTCGTCCACCCAAGGCTTATTCTCGTCCAATTAGGGTTTTTAAGCCATCTTGTGCATCCAATAAGTACATTTGTGTCATTGGTTGAACATTTAGGTCATTTTCGTCCTCCCAAGGCTTATTCTCGTCCAATTAGGGTTTTTAACCAATCTTGTGCATCCAATAAGTGATTTTGTGTCGTTGGTTGAACATTTAGGTCATTTTGGTCCTCCCAAGGCTTATTCTCGTCCATTTAGAGTTTTTAACCAATCTTGTGCATCCAATAAGTGATTTTGTGTCATTGGTTGAACATTTAGGTCATTTTCGTCCTCCCAAGGCTTATTCTCGTCCAATTAGGGTTTTTAACCAATCTTGTGCATCCAATAAGTACATTTGTGTCATTGGTTGAACATTTAGGTCATTTTCATCCTCCCAAGGCTTATTCTCCTCCAATTAGGGTTTTTAACCAAACTTGTGCATCCAATTAGTACATTTGTGTCATTGGTTGAACATTAAGGTCATTTTCGTCCTCCCTAGGCTTATTCTCGTCCAATTAGGGTTTTTAACCATTCTTGTGCATCCAATAAGTACATTTGTGTCATTGGTTGAACATTTAGGTCATTTTCTTCCTCCCAAGGCTTATTCTCGTCCAATTAGGGTTTTTATCCAATCTTGTACATCCAATAAGTGATTTTGTGTCATTGGTTGAACATTTAGGTCATTTTCGTCCTCCCAAGGCTTATTCTCGTCCAATTAGGGTTTTTAACCAATCTTGTGCATCCAATAAGTACATTTGTGTCATTGGTTGAACATTTCGGTCATTTTCATCCTCCCTACGCTTATTCTCGTCCAATTAGGGTTTTTAACCAATCTTGTGCATCCAATAAGTACATTTGTGTCATTGGTTGAACATTTAGGTCATTTTCGTCCTCCCAAGGCTTATTCTCGTCCAATTAGGGTTTTTAACCAATCTTGTGCATCCCATAAGTAAATTTGTGTCATTGGTTGAACATTTAGGTCATTTTCGTCCTCCCTAGGCTTATTCTCGTCCAATTAGGGTTTTTAACCAATCTTGTGCATCCAATAAGTACATTTGTGTCATTGGTTGAACATTTAGGTCATTTTCGTCCTCCCAAGCCTTATTCTCGTCCAATTAGGATTTTTAACCAATCTTGTGCATCCAATAAGTGATTTTGTGTCATTGGTTGAACATTTAGGTCATTTTCGTCCTCCCAAGGCTTATTCTCGTCCAATTAGGGTTTTTAACCAATCTTGTGCATCCAATAAGTACATTTGTGTCATTGGTTGAACATTTAGGTCATTTTCGTACTCCCAAGGCTTATTCTCGTCCAATTACGAGTTTTAACCAATCTTGTGCATCCAATAAGTAATTTTGTGTCATTGGTTGAACATTTAGATCATTTTCGTCCTCCCTAGGCTTATTCTCGTCCAATTAGGGGTTTTAACCAATCTTGTGCATCCAATAAGTACATTTGTGTCATTGGTTGAACATTTAGGTTATTTTCGTCCCTCCTAGGCTTATTCTCGTCCAATTAGGGTTTTTAACCAATCTTGTGCATCCAATAAGTGATTATGTGTCATTGGTTGAACATTTAGGTCATTTTCGTACTCCCAAGGCTTATTCTCGTCCAATTACGGGTTTTAACCAATCTTGTGCATCCAATAAGTGATTTTGTGTCATTGGTTGAACATTTAGATCATTTTCGTCCTCCCTAGGCATATTCTCGTCCAATTAGGGATTTTAACCAATCTTGTGCATCCAATAAGTACATTTGTGTCATTGGTTGAACATTTAGGTCATTTTCGTCCCCCTTAGGCTTATTCTCGTCCAATTAGGGTTTTTAACAAATCTTGTGCATCCAATAAGTGATTTTGTGTCATTGGTTGAACATTTAGGTCATTTTCGTACTCCCAAGGCTTATTCTCGTCCAATTACGGTTTTTAACCAATCTTGTGCATCCAATAAGTACATTTGTGTCATTGGTTGAACATTTAGGTTATTTTCGTCCTCTCAAGGCTTATTCTCGCCAGTTACGGTTTTTAACCAATCTTGTGCATCCAATAAGTACATTTGTGTCATTGGTTGAACATTTAGGTAATTTTCGTTCTCCCAATGCTTATTCTCGTCCAATTAGGGTTTTTAACCAATCTAGTGCATCCAATAAGTGATTTTGTGTCATTGGTTGAACATTTAGGTCATTTTCGTCCTCCCAATGCTTATTCTCGTCCAATTAGGGTTTTTAACCAATCTTGTGCATCCAATAAGTGATTTTGTGTCATTGGTTGAACATTTAGATCATTTTCGTCTTCCCTAGGCTTATTCTCGTCCAATTAGGGGTTTTAACCAATCTTGTGCATCCAATAAGTACATTTGTGTCATTGGTTGAACATTTAGGTCATTTTCGTCCCCCCTAGGCTTATTCTCGTCCAATTAGGGTTTTTAACCAATCTTGTGCATCCAATAAGTGATTTTGTGTCATTGGTTGAACATTTAGGACATTTTCGTACTCCCAAGGCTTATTCTCGTCCAATTACGGGTTTTAACCAATCTTGTGCATCCAATAAGTGATTTTGTGTCATTGGTTGAACATTTAGATCATTTTCGTCCTCCCTAGGCTTATTCTCGTCCAATTAGGGGTTTTAACCAATCTTGTGCATCCAATAAGTACATTTGTGTCATTGGTTGAACATTTAGGTCATTTTCGTCCCCCTAGGCTTATTCTCGTCCAATTAGGGTTTTTAACCAATCTTGTGCATCCAATAAGTGATTTTGTGTAATTGGTTGAACATTTAGGTCATTTTCGTACTCCCAAGGCTTATTCTCGTCCAATTACGGTTTTTAACCAATCTTGTGCATCCAATAAGTACATTTGTGTCATTGGTTGAACATTTAGGTCATTTTCGTTCTCCCAATGCTTATTCTCGTCCAATTAGGGTTTTTAACCAATCTAGTGCATCCAATAAGTGATTTTGTGTCATTGGTTGAACATTTAGATCAATTTCGTCTTCCCCAGGCTTATTCTCGTCCAATCAGGGGTTTTAACCAATCTTGTGCATCCAATAAGTACATTTGTGTCATTGGTTGAACATTTAGGTCATTTTCGTCCCTCCTAGGCTTATTCTCGTCCAATTAGGGTTTTTAACCAATCTTGTGCATCCAATAAGTGATTCTGTGTCATTGGTTGAACATTTAGGTCATTTTCGTCCTCTCAAGGCTGATTCTCGTCCAATTACGGGTTTTAACCAATCTTGTGCATCCAATACGTGATTTTGTGTCATTGGTTGAACATTTAGATCATTTTCGTCCTCCCTAGGCTTATTCTCGTCCAATTAGGGTTTTTAACCAATCTTGTGCATCCAATAAGTACATTTGTGTCATTGGTTTAACATTTAGGTCATTTTCGTCCTCCCAAGGCTTATTCTCGTCCAATTAGGGTTTTTAACCAATCTTGTGCATCCAATAAGTGATTTTGTTTCATTGGTTGAACATTTAGGTCATTTTCGTCCTCCCAAGGCTTATTCTCGTCCAATTAGGGTTTTTAACCAATCTTGTGCATCCAATAAGTACATTTGTGTCATTGGTTGAACATTTAGGTCATTTTCGTCCTCCCAAGGCTTATTCTCGTCCAATTAGGGTTTTTAACCAATCTTGTGCATCCAATAAGTGATTTTGTGTCGTTGGTTGAGCATTTCGGTCATTTTCGTCCTCCCAAGGCTTATTCTCGTCCAATTAGGGTTTTTAACCAATCTTGTGCATCCAATAAGTACATTTGTGTCATTGGTTGAACATTTAGGTCATTTTCGTCCTCCCAAGGCTTATTCTCGTCCAATTAGGGTTTTTAACCAATCTTGTGCATCCAATAAGTGATTTTGTGTCGTTGGTTGAACATTGAGGTCATTTTCGTCCTCCCAAGGCTTATTCTCATCCAATTAGGGTTTTTAACCAATCTTGTGCATCCAATAAGTACATTTGTGTCATTGGTTGAACATTTAGGTCATTTTCGTCCTCCCAAGGCTTATTCTCGTCCAATTAGGGTTTTTAACAATTCTTGTGCATCCAATAAGTTATTTTGTGTCATTGGTTGAACATTTAGGTCATTTTCATCCTCCCAAGGCTTATTCTCGTCCAATTAGGGTTTTTAACCAATCTTGTGCATCCAATAAGTGATTTTGTGTCATTGGTTGAACATTTAGGTCATTTTCGTACTCCGAAGGCTTATTCTCGTCCAATTACGGTTTTTAACCAATCTTGTGCATCCAATAAGTACATTTGTGTCATTGGTTGAACATTTAGGTTATTTTCGTCCTCTCAAGGCTTATTCTCGTCCAGTTACGGTTTTTAACCAATCTTGTGCATCCAATAAGTACATTTGTGTCATTGGTTGAACATTTAGGTAATTTTCGTTCTTCCAATGCTTATTCTCGTCCAATTAGGGTTTTTAACCAATCTAGTCCATCCAATTAGTGATTTTGTGTTATTGGTTGAACATTTAGGTCATTTTCGTCCTCCCAATGCTTATTCTCGTCCAATTAGGGTTTTTAACCAGTCTTGTGCATCCAATAATAGATTTTGTGTCATTGGTTGAACATTTAGAACATTTTCGTCTTCCCTAGGCTTATTCTCATCCAATTAGGGGTTTTAACCAATCTTGTGCATCCAATAAGTACATTTGTGTCATTGGTTGAACATTTAGGTCATTTTCGTCCCCCCTAGGCTTATTCTCGTCCAATTAGGGTTTTTAACCAATCTTGTGCATCCAATAAGTGATTTTGTGTCATTGGTTGAACATTTAGGTCATTTTCGTCCTCCCTAGGCTTATTCTATTCCAATTAGGGTTTTTCACCAATCTTGTGCATTCAATAAGTACATTTGTGTCATTGGTTGAACATTTAGGTCATTTTCGTCCTCCCAATGCTTATTCTCGTCCAATTAGGGTTTTTAACCAATCTTGTGCATCCAATAAGTGATTTTGTGTCATTGGTTGAACATTTAGATCATTTTCGTCCTCCTTAGGCTTATTCTCGTCCAATTAGGGGTTTTAACCAATCTTGTGCATCTAATAAGTACATTTGTGTCATTGGTTGAACATTCAGGTCATTTTCGTCCTCCCTAGGCTTATTCTTGCCAATTAGGGTTTTTAACCAATCTTGTGCATCCAATAAGTACATTTGTGTCATTGGTTGAACATTTAGGTCAATTTCGTCCTCCCTAGGCTTATTCTCGTCCAATTAGGGGTTTTAACAAATCTTGTGCATCCAATAAGTACATTTGTGTCATTGGTTGAACATTTAGGTCATTTTCGTCCTCCCTAGGCTTATTCTCGTCCAATTAGGGTTTTAACCAATCTTGTTCATCCAATAAGTACATTTGTGTCGTTGGTTGAATATTTAGGTCATTTTCGTCCTCCCAAGGCTTATTCTCGTCCAATTAGGGTTTTTAACCAATCTTGTGCATCCAATAAGTGATTTTGTGTCATTGGTTGAACATTTAGGTCATTTTCGTCCTCCCTAGGCTTATTCTCGTCCAATTAGGGGTTTTAACCAATCTTGTGCATCCAATAAGTACATTTGTGTCATTGGTTGAACATTTAGGTCATTTTCGTACTCCCAAGGCTTATTCACTTCCAATTACGGTTTTTAACAAATTTTGTGCTTCCAATAAGTACATTTGTGTCATTGGTTGAACATTTAGGTTATTTTCGTCCTCCCAAGGCTTATTCTCGTCCAATTACGGTTTTTAACCAATCTTGTGCATCCAATAAGTACATTTGTGTCATTGGTTGAACATTTAGGTCATTTTCGTTCTCCGAAGGCTTATTCTCATCCAATTAGGGTTTTTATCCAATCTTGTGCATCCAATAAGTGATTTTGTGTCATTGGTTGAACATTTAGGTCATTTTCGTCCTCCCTAGGCTTATTCTCGTCCAATTAGGGGTTTTAACCAATCTTGTGCATCCAATAAGTACATTTGTGTCATTGGTTGAACATTTAGGTCATTTTCGTCCCCCCTAGGCTAATTCTCGTCCAATTAGGGTTTTTAACCAATCTTGTGCATCCAATAAGTGATTTTGTGTCATTGGTTGAACATTTAGGTCATTTTCGTACTCCCAAGGCTTATTCTCGTCCAATGACGGTTTTTAACCAATTTTGTGCATCCAATAAGTACATTTGTGTCATTGGTTGAACATTTAGGTTATTTTCGTCCTCTCAAGGCTTATTCTCGTCGAGTTACGATTTTTAACCAATCTTGTGCATCCAATAAGTACATTTGTGTCATTGGTTGAACATTTAGGTAATTTTCGTTCTCCCAATGCTTATTCTCGTCCAATTAGGGTTTTTAACCAATCTAGTGCATCCAATAAGTGATTTTGTGTCATTGGTTGAACATTTAGGTCATTTTCGTCCTCCCAATGCTTATTCTCGTCCAATTAGGGTTTTTAACCAAACTTGTGCATCCAATAAGTGATTTTGTGTCATTGGTTGAACATTTAGATCATTTTCGTCTTCCCTAGGCTTATTCTCATCCAATAAGGGGTTTTAACCAATCTTGTGCATCCAATAAGTACATTTGTGTCATTGGTTGAACATTTAGGTCATTTTCGTCCCCCCTAGGCTTATTCTCGTCAAATTAGGGTTTTTAACCAATCTTGTGCATCCAATAAGTGATTTTGTGTCATTGGTTGAACATTTAGGACATTTTCGTACTCCCAAGGCTTATTCTCGTCCAATTACGGGTTTTAACCAATCTTGTGCATCCAATAAGTGATTTTGTGTCATTGGTTGAACATTTAGATCATTTTCGTCCTCCCTAGGCTTATTCTCGTCCAATTAGGGGTTTTAACCAATCTTGTGCATCCAATAAGTACATTTGTGTCATTGGTTGAACATTTAGGTCATTTTCGTCCCCCCTAGGCTTATTCTCGTGCAATTAGGGTTTTTAACCAATCTTGTGCATCCAATAAGTGATTTTGTGTCATTGGTTGAACATTTAGGTCATTTTCGTACTCCCAAGGCTTATTCTCGTCCAATTACGGTTTTTAACCAATCATGTGCATCCAATAAGTACATTTGTGTCATTGGTTGAACATTTAGGTCATTTTCGTACTCCCAAGGCTTATTCTCGTCCAATTACGGGTTTTAACCAATCTTGTGCATCCAATAAGTGATTTTGTGTCATTGGTTGAACATTTAGATCATTTTCGTCCTCCCTAGGCTTATTCTCGTCCAATTAGGGGTTTTAACCAATCTTGTGCATCCAATAAGTACATTTGTGTCATTGGTTGAACATTTAGGTCATTTTCGTCCCCCCTAGGCTTATTCTCGTCCAATTAGGGTTTTTAACAAATCTTGTGCATCCAATAAGTGATTTTGTGTCATTGGTTGAACATTTAGGTCATTTTCGTACTCCCAAGGCTTATTCTCGTCCAATTACGGTTTTTAACCAATCTTGTGCATCCAATAAGTACATTTGTGTCATTGGTTGAACATTTAGGTTATTTTCGTCCTCTCAAGGCTTATTCTCGCCAGTTACGGTTTTTAACCAATCTTGTGCATCCAATAAGTACATTTGTGTCATTGGTTGAACATTTAGGTAATTTTCGTTCTCCCAATGCTTATTCTCGTCCAATTAGGGTTTTTAACCAATCTAGTGCATCCAATAAGTGATTTTGTGTCATTGGTTGAACATTTAGGTCATTTTCGTCCTCCCAATGCTTATTCTCGTCCAATTAGGGTTTTTAACCAAACTTGTGCATCCAATAAGTGATTTTGTGTCATTGGTTGAACATTTAGGTCATTTTCGTCCTCCCAAGGCTTATTCTCGTCCAATTAGGGTTTTTAACCAATCTTGTGCATCCAATAAGTGATTTTGTGTCGTTGGTTGAACATTTAGTTCATTTTCGTCCTCCCAAGGCTTATTCTCGTCCAATTAGGGTTTTTAACCAATCTTGTGCATCCAATAAGTACATTTGTGTCGTTGGTTGAACATTTAGGTCATTTTCGTCCTCCCAAGGCTTATTCTCGTCCAATTAGGGTTTTTAACCAATCTTGTGCATCTAATAAGTGATTTTGTGTCATTGGTTGAACATTTAGGTCATTTTCGTACTCCCAAGGCTTATTCTCGTCCAATTACGGTTTTTAACCAATCTTGTGCATCCAATAAGTACATTTGTGTCATTGGTTGAACATTTAGGTCATTTTCGTTCTCCCAAAGCTTATTCTCGTCCAATTAGGATTTTTAACCAATCTAGTGCATCCAATAAGTGATTTTGTGTCATTGGTTGAACATTTAGATCAATTTCGTCTTCCCTAGGCTTATTCTCGTCCAATTAGGGGTTTTAACCAATCTTGTGCATCCAATAAGTACATTTGTGTCATTGGTTGAACATTTAGGTCATTTTCGTCCCTCCTAGGCTTATTCTCGTCCAATTAGGGTTTTTAACCAATCTTGTGCATCCAAAAAGTGATTCTGTGTCATTGGTTGAACATTTAGGTCATTTTCGTACTCCCAAGGCTTATTCTCGTCCAATTACGGGTTTTGACCAATCTTGTGCATCCAATAAGTGATTTTGTGTCATTGGTTGAACATTTAGATCATTTTTGTCCTCCCTAGGCTTATTCTCGTCCAATTAGGGGTTTTAACCAATCTTGTGCATCCAATAAGTACATTTGTGTCATTGGTTGAACATTTAGGTCATTTTCGTACTCCCAAGGCTTATTCTCGTCCAATTAGGGTTTTAACCAATCTAGTGCATCCAATAAGTACATTTGTGTCATTGGTTGAACATTTAGGTCATTTTCGTCCCTCCTAGGCTTATTCTCGTCCAATTAGGGATTTTAACCAATCTTGTGCATCCAATAAGTGATTCTGTGTCATTGGTTGAACATTTAGGTCATTTTCGTACTCCCAAGGCTTATTCTCGTCCAATTACGGGTTTTAACCAATCTTGTGCATCCAATAAGTGATTTTGTGTCATTGGTTGAACATTTAGATCATTTTCGTCCTCCCTAGGCTTATTCTCGTCCAATTAGGGGTTTTAACCAATCTTGTGCATCCAATAAGTACATTTGTGTCATTGGTTGAACATTTAGGTCATTTTCGTTCTCCCAATGCTTATTCTCGTCCAATTAGGGTTTTTAACCAATCTAGTGCATCCAATAAGTGATTTTGTGTCATTGGTTGAACATTTAGATCAATTTCGTCTTCCCTAGGCTTATTCTCGTCCAATTAGGGGTTTTAACCAATCTTGTGCATCCAATAAGTACATTTGTGTCATTGGTTGAACATTTAGGTCATTTTCGTCCCTCCTAGGCTTATTCTCGTCCAATTAGGGTTTTTAACCAATCTTGTGGATCCAATAAGTGATTCTGTGTCATTGGTTGAACATTTAGGTCATTTTCGTACTCCCAAGGCTTATTCTCGTCCAATTACGGGTTTTAACCAATCTTGTGCATCCAATAAGTGATTTTGTGTCATTGGTTGAACATTTAGATCATTTTCGTCCTCCCTAGGCTTATTCTCGTCCAATTAGGGGTTTTAACCAATCTTGTGCATCCAATAAGTACATTTGTGTCATTGGTTGAACATTTAGGTCATTTTCGTCCCCCCTAGGCTTATTCTCGTCCAATTAGGGTTTTTAACCAATCTTGTGCATCCAATAAGTGATTTTGTGTCATTGGTTAAACATTTAGGACATTTTCGTACTCCCAAGGCTTATTCTCGTCCAATTACGGGTTTTAACCAATCTTGTGCATCCAATAAGTGATTTTGTGTCATTGGTTGAACATTTAGATCATTTTCGTCCTCCCTAGGCTTATTCTCGTCCAATTAGGGGTTTTAACCAATCTTGTGCATCCAATAAGTACATTTGTGTCATTGGTTGAACATTTAGGTCATTTTCGTCCCCCCTAGGCTAATTCTCGTCCAATTAGGGTTTTTAACCAATCTTGTGCATCCAATAAGTGATTTTGTGTCATTGGTTGAACATTTAGGTCATTTTCGTACTCCCAAGGCTTATTCTCGTCCAATGACGGTTTTTAACCAATTTTGTGCATCCAATAAGTACATTTGTGTCATTGGTTGAACATTTAGGTTATTTTCGTCCTCTCAAGGCTTATTCTCGTCGAGTTACGATTTTTAACCAATCTTGTGCATCCAATAAGTACATTTGTGTCATTGGTTGAACATTTAGGTAATTTTCGTTCTCCCAATGCTTATTCTCGTCCAATTAGGGTTTTTAACCAATCTAGTGCATCCAATAAGTGATTTTGTGTCATTGGTTGAACATTTAGGTCATTTTCGTCCTCCCAATGCTTATTCTCGTCCAATTAGGGTTTTTAACCAATCTTGTGCATCCAATAAGTGATTTTGTGTCATTGGTTGAACATTTAGATCATTTTCGTCTTCCCTAGGCTTATTCTCGTCCAATTAGGGGTTTTAACCAATCTTGTGCATCCAATAAGTACATTTGTGTCATTGGTTGAACATTTAGGTCATTTTCGTCCCCCCTAGGCTTATTCTCGTCCAATTAGGGTTTTTAACCAATCTTGTGCATCCAATAAGTGATTTTCTGTCATTGGTCGAACATTTAGGTCATTTTCGTCCTCCGTAGGCTTATTCTCGTCCAATTAGGGTTTTTAACCAATCTTGTGCATCCAATAAGTACATTTGTGTCATTGGTTGAACATTTAGGTCATTTTCGTCCTCCCAATGCTTATTCTCGTCCAATTAGGGTTTTTAACCAATCTTGAGCATCCAATAAGTGATTTTGTGTCATTGGTTGAACATTTAAGTCATTTTCGTCCGCCTAAGGCTTATTCTCGTCCAATTAGGGGTTTTAACCAATCTTGTGCATCCAATAAGTACATTTGTGTCATTGGTTGAACATTTAGGTCATTTTCGTCCCCCCTAGGCTTATTCTCGTCCAATTAGGGTTTTTAACCAATCTAGTGCATCCAATAAGTGATTTTCAGTCATTGGTCGAACATTTAGGTCATTTTCGTCCTCCGTAGGCTTATTCTCGTCCAATTAGGGTTTTTAACCAATCTTGTGCATCCAATAAGTACATTTGTGTCATTGGTTGAACATTTAGTTCATTTTCGTCCTCCCAATGCTTATTCTCGTCCAATTAGGGTTTTTAACCAATCTTGAGCATCCAATAAGTGATTTTGTGTCATTGGTTGAACATTTAAGTCATTTTCGTCCTCCTAAGGCTTATTCTCGTCCAATTAGGGGTTTTAACCAATCTTGTGCATCCAATAAGTACATTTGTGTCATTGGTTGAACATTTAGGTCATTTTCGTCCCCCCTAGGCTTATTCTCGTCCAATTAGGGTTTTTAACCAATCTAGTGCATCCAATAAGTGATTTTCTGTCATTGGTCGAACATTTAGGTCATTTTCGTCCTCCGTAGGCTTATTCTCGTCCAATTAGGGTTTTTAACCAATCTTGTGCATTCAATAAGTACATTTGTGTCATTGGTTGAACATTTAGGTCATTTTCGTCCTCCCAATGCTTATTCTTGTCCAATTAGGGTTTTTAACCAATCTTAAGCATCCAATAAGTGATTTTGTGTCATTGGTTGAACATTTAGGTCATTTTCGTCCTCCTAAGGCTTATTCTCGTCCAATTAGGGGTTTTAACCAATCTTGTGCATCCAATAAGTACATTTGTGTCATTGGTTGAACATTTAGGTCATTTTCGTCCCCCCTAGGCTTATTCTCGTCCAATTAGGGTTTTTAACCAATCTTGTGCATCCAATAAGTGATTTTGTGTCATTGGTCGAACATTTAGGTCATTTTCGTCCTCCGTAGGCTTATTCTCGTCCAATTAGGGTTTTTAACCAATCTTGTGCATCCAATAAGTACATTTGTGTCATTGGTTGAACATTTAGGTCATTTTCGTCCTCCCAAGGCTTATTCTCGTCCAATTAGGGTTTTTAACCAATCTTGTGCATCCAATAAGTGATTTTGTGTCGTTGGTTGAACATTTAGGTCATTTTCGTCCTCCCAAGGCCTATTCTCGTCCAATTAGGGTTTTTAACCAATCTTGTGCATCCAATAAGTACATTTGTGTCGTTGGTTGAACATTTAGGTCATTTTCGTCCTCCCAAGGCTTATTCTCGTCCAATTAGGGTTTTTAACCAATCTTGTGCATCCAATAAGTAAATTTGTGTCATTGGTTGAACATTTAGGTCATTTTCGTCCTCCCCAGGCTTATTCTCGTCCAATTAGGGTTTTTAACCAATCTTGTGCATCCAATAAGTACATGTGTGTCATTGGTTGAACATTTAGGTCATTTTCGTCCTCCCAAGGCTTATTCTCGTCCAATTAGGGTTTTTAACCAATCTTGTGCATCTAATAAGTGATTTTGTGTCATTGGTTGAACATTTAGGTCATTTTTGTCATCCCTAGGCTTATTCTCGTCCAATTAGGGTTTTTAACCAATCTTGTGCATCCAATAAGTGATTTTGTGTCATTGGTTGAACATTTAGGTCATTTTCGTCCTCCCAAGGCTTATTCTCGTCCAATTAGGGTTTTTAACCAAGCTTGTGCATCGAATAAGTGATTTTGTGTCATTGGTTGAACATTTAGGTCATTTTCGTCCTCCCAAGGCTTATTCTCGTCCAATTAGGGTTTTTAACCAATCTTGTGCATTCAATAAGTGATTTTGTGTCATTGGTTGAACATTTAGGTCATTTTCGTCCTCCCAAGGCTTATTCTCGTCCAATTAGGGTTTTTAACCAATCTTGTACATCCAATAAGTACATTTGTGTCATTGGTTGAACATTTAGGTCATTTTCGTCCTCCCAAGGCTTATTCTCGTCCAATTAGGGTTTTTAACCAATCTTGTGCATCCAATAAGTGATTTTGTGTCGTTGGTTGAACATTTAGGTCATTTTCGTCCTCCCAAGGCTTATTCTCGTCCAATTAGGGTTTTTAACCGATCTTGTGCATCCAATAAGTGATTTTATGTCGTTGGTTGAACATTTAGGTCATTTTCCTCCTGCCAAGGCTTATTCTCGTCCAATTAGGGTTTTTAACCAATCTTGTGCATCCAATAAGTACATTTGTGTCATTGGTTGAACATTTAGGTCATTTTCGTCCTCCCAAGGCTTATTCTCGTCCAATTAGGGTTTTTAACCAAACTTGTGCATCCAATAAGTGATTTTGTGTCGTTGGTTGAACATTTAGGTCATTTTCGTCCTGTCAAGGCTTATTCTCGTCCAATTAAGGTTTTTAACCAATCTTGTGCATCGAATAAGTACATTTGTGTCATTGGTTGAACATTTAGGTCATTTTCGTCCTCCCAAGGCTTATTCTCGTCCAATTAGGGTTTTTAACCAATCTTGTGCATCCAATAAGTACATTTGTGTCATTGGTTGAACATTTAGGTCATTTGCGTCCTCCCTAGGCTTATTCTCGTCCAATTAGGGTTTTTAACCAATCTTGTGCATCCAATAAGTGATTTTGTGTCATTGGTTGAACATTTAGGTCATTTTCGTCCTCCCAAGGCTTATTCTCGTCCAATTAGGGTTTTTAACCAATCTTGTGCATCCAATAAGTGATTTTGTGTCATTGGTTGAACATTTAGGTCATTTTCGTCCTCCCTTTGCTTATTCTCGTCCAATTATGGTTTTGAACCAATCTTGTGCATCCAATAAGTGATTTTGTGTCATTGGTTGAACATTTAGGTCATTTTCGTCCTCCCAAGGCTTATTCTCGTCCAATTAGGGTTTTTAACCAATCTTGTGCATCCAATAAGTACATTCGTGTCATTGGTTGAACATTTAGGTCATTTTCGTCCTCCCAATGCTTATTCTCGTCCAATTAGGGTTTTTAACCAATCTTGTGCATCCAATAAGTGATTTTGTGTCATTGGTTGAACATTTAGGTCATTTTCGTCCTCCCAATGCTTATTCTCGTCAAATTAGGGTTTTTAACCAATCTTGTGCATCCAATAAGTGATTTTTTGTCATTGGTTGAACATTTAGATCATTTTCGTCCTCCCTACGCTTATTCTCGTCCAATCAGGGTTTTTAACCAATCTTGTGCATCCAATAAGTGATTTTGTGTCATTGGTTGAACATTTAGATCATTTTCGTCCTCCCTAGGCTTATTCTCGTCCAATTAGGGGTTTTAACCAATCTTGTGCATCCAATAAGTACATTTGTGTCATTGGTTGAACATTTAGGTCATTTTCGTCCCCTCTAGGCTTATTCTCGTCCAATTAGGGTTTTTAACCAATCTTGTGCATCCAATAAGTGGTTTTGTGTCATTGAATGAACATTTAGGTCATTCTCGTACTCTCAAGGCTTATTCTCGTCCAATTACGGTTTTTAACCAATCTTGTGCATCCAATAAGTACATTTGTGTCATTGGTTGAACATTAAGGTCATTTTCGTCCTCCCTAGGCTAATTCTCATCCAATTAGAGTTTTTAACCAATCTTGTGCATCCAATAAGTGATTTTGTGTCATTGGTTGAACATTTAGGTTATTTTCGTCCTCGCAAGGCTTATTCTCGTCCAATTACGGTTTTTAACAAATCTTGTGCATCCAATAAGTACATTTGTGTCATTGGTTGAACATTTAGGTCATTTTCTTTCTCCCAAGGCTTATTCTCGTCCAATTAGGGTTTTTAACCAATCTTGTGCATCCAATAAGTGATTTTTTGTCATTGGTTGAACATTTAGGTCATTTTTGTCCTCCCTAGGCTTATTCTCGTCCAATTAGGGGTTTTAATCAATCTTGTGCATCCAATAAGTACATTTGTGTCATTGGTTCAACATTTAGGTCATTTTCGTCCTCCCAAGGCTTATTCTCGTCCAATTAGGGTTTTTAACCAATCTTGTGCATCCAATAAGTGATTTTGTGTCATTGGTTGAACATTTAGGTCATTTTCGTACTCCCAAGGCTTATTCTCGTCCAATTACGGTTTTTAACCAATCTTGTGCATCCAATAAGTACATTTGTGTCATTGGTTGAACATTTAGGTCATTTTCGTTCTCCCAATGCTTATTCTCGTCCAATTAGGGTTTTTAACCAATCTAGTGTATCCAATAAGTGATTTTGTGTCATTGGTTGAACATTTAGATCAATTTCGTCTTCCCTAGGCTTATTCTCGTCCAATTAGGGGTTTTAACCAATCTTGTGCATCCAATAAGTACATTTGTGTCATTGGTTGAACATTTAGGTCATTTTCGTCCCTCCTAGGCTTATTCTCGTCCAATTAGGGTTTTTAACCAATCTTGTGCATCCAATAAGTGATTCTGTGTCATTGGTTGAACATTTAGGTCATTTTCGTACTCCCAAGGCTTATTCTCGTCCAATTACGGGTTTTGACCAATCTTGTGCATCCAATAAGTGATTTTGTGTCATTGGTTGAACATTTAGATCATTTTTGTCCTCCCTAGGCTTATTCTCGTCCAATTAGGGGTTTTAACCAATCTTGTGCATCCAATAAGTACATTTGTGTCATTGGTTGAACATTTAGGTCATTTTCGTACTCCCAAGGCTTATTCTCGTCCAATTAGGGTTTTAACCAATCTAGTGCATCCAATAAGTACATTTGTGTCATTGGTTGAACATTTAGGTCATTTTCGTCCCTCCTAGGCTTATTCTCGTCCAATTAGGGATTTTAACCAATCTTGTGCATCCAATAAGTGATTCTGTGTCATTGGTTGAACATTTAGGTCATTTTCGTACTCCCAAGGCTTATTCTCGTCCAATTACGGGTTTTAACCAATCTTGTGCATCCAATAAGTGATTTTGTGTCATTGGTTGAACATTTAGATCATTTTCGTCCTCCCTAGGCTTATTCTCGTCCAATTAGGGGTTTTAACCAATCTTGTGCATCCAATAAGTACATTTGTGTCATTGGTTGAACATTTAGGTCATTTTCGTCCCCCCTAGGCTTATTCTCGTCCAATTAGGGTTTTTAACCAATCTTGTGCATCCAATAAGTGATTTTGTGTCATTGGTTAAACATTTAGGACATTTTCGTACTCCCAAGGCTTATTCTCGTCCAATTACGGGTTTTAACCAATCTTGTGCATCCAATAAGTGATTTTGTGTCATTGGTTGAACATTTAGATCATTTTCGTCCTCCCTAGGCTTATTCTCGTCCAATTAGGGGTTTTAACCAATCTTGTGCATCCAATAAGTACATTTGTGTCATTGGTTGAACATTTAGGTCATTTTCGTCCCCCCTAGGCTTATTCTCGTCCAATTAGGGTTTTTAACCAATCTTGTGCATCCAATAAGTGATTTTGTGTCATTGGTTGAACATTTAGGTCATTTTCGTACTCCCAAGGCTTATTCTCGTCCAATGACGGTTTTTAACCAATCTTGTGCATCCAATAAGTACATTTGTGTCAATGGTTGAACATTTAGGTTATTTTCGTCCTCTCAAGGCTTATTCTCGTCGAGTTACGATTTTTAACCAATCTTGTGCATCCAATAAGTACATTTGTGTCATTGGTTGAACATTTAGGTAGTTTTCGTTCTCCCAATGCTTATTCTCGTCCAATTAGGGTTTTTAACCAATCTAGTGCATCCAATAAGTGATTTTGTGTCATTGGTTGAACATTTAGGTCATTTTCGTCCTCCCAATGCTTATTCTCGTCCAATTAGGGTTTTTAACCAATCTTGTGCATCCAATAAGTGATTTTGTGTCATTGGTTGAACATTTAGATCATTTTCGTCTTCCCTAGGCTTATTCTCGTCCAATTAGGGGTTTTAACCAATCTTGTGCATCCAATAAGTACATTTGTGTCATTGGTTGAACATTTAGGTCATTTTCGTCCCTCCTAGGCTTATTCTCGTCCAATTAGGGTTTTTAACCAATCTTGTGCATCCAATAAGTGATTCTGTGTCATTGGTTGAACATTTAGGTCATTTTCGTCCTCTCAAGGCTGATTCTCGTCCAATTACGGGTTTTAACCAATCTTGTGCATCCAATACGTGATTTTGTGTCATTGGTTGAACATTTAGATCATTTTCGTCCTCCCTAGGCTTATTCTCGTCCAATTAGGGTTTTTAACCAATCTTGTGCATCCAATAAGTACATTTGTGTCATTGGTTTAACATTTAGGTCATTTTCGTCCTCCCAAGGCTTATTCTCGTCCAATTAGGGTTTTTAACCAATCTTGTGCATCCAATAAGTGATTTTGTGTCATTGGTTGAACATTTAGATCATTTTCGTCCTCCCTAGGCTTATTCTCGTCCAATTAGGGGTTTTAACCAATCTTGTGCATCCAATAAGTACATTTGTGTCATTGGTTGAACATTTAGGTCATTTTCGTCCCCCCTAGGCTTATTCTCGTCCAATTAGGGTTTTTAACCAATCTTGTTCAACCAATAAGTGATTTTGTGTCATTGGTTGAACATTTAGGTCATTTTCATACTCCTAAGGCTTATTCACGTCCAATTACAGTTTTTAACCAATTTTGTGCATCCAATAAGTACATTTGTGTCATTGGTTGAACATTTAGGTTATTTTCGTCCTGCCAAGGCTTATTCTCGTCCAATTACGGTTTTTAACCAATCTTGTGCATCCAATAAGTACATTTGTGTCATTGGTTGAACATTTAGGTCATTTTCGTTCTCCCAAGGCTTATTCTCATCCAATTAGGGTTTTTAACCAATCTTGTGCATCCAATAAGTGATTTTGTGTCATTGGTTGAACATTTAGGTCATTTTCGTCCTCCCTAGGCTTATTCTCGTCCAATTAGGGTTTTTTAACAATCTTGTGCATCCAATAAGTGATTTTGTGCCATTGGTTGAACATTTAGGTCATTTTCGTCCTCCCAAGGCTTATTCTCGTCTAATTAGGGTTTTTAACCAATCTTTTGCATCCAAAAAGTACATTTGTGTCATTGGTTGAACATTTAGGTCATTTATGTCCTCCAAAAGCTTATTCTCGTCCAATTAGGGTTTTTAACCAATCTTGTGCATCCAATAAGTGATTTTGTGTCATTGGTTGAACATTTAGGTCATTTTCGTCCTCCCAAGGCTTATTCTCGTCCAATTAGGGTTTTTAACCAATCTTGTGCATCCAATAAGTGATTTTGTGTCATTGGTTGAACATTTAGGTCAGTTTCGTTCTCCCAAGGCTTATTCTTGTCCAATTAGGGTTTTTAACCAATCTTGTGCATCCAATAAGTGATTTTGTGTCATTGGTTGAACATTTAGGTCATTTTCGTCCTCCCAAGGCTTATTCTCGTCCAATTAGGGTTTTTAACCAATCTTGTGCATCCAATAAGTACATTTGTGTCATTGGTTGAACATTTAGGTCATTTATGTCCTCCCTAGGCTTATTCTCTTCCAATTAGGATTTTTAACCAATCTTGTGCATCCAATAAGTGATTTTGTGTCATTGGTTGCACATTTAGGTCATTTTCGTCCTCTAAGACTTATTCTCGTCCAATTAGGGTTTTTGACCAATCTTGTGCATCCAATAAGTGATTTTGTGTCATTGGTTGAACATTTAGGTCATTTTCGTCCTCCCTAGGCTTATTCTCGTCCAATTAGGGTTTTTAACCAATCTTGTGCATCCAATAAGTGATTTTGTGTCATTGGTTGAACATTTAGGTCATTTTCGTCCTCCCAAGGCTTATTCTCGTCCAATTAGGGTTTTTAACCAATCTTGTGGGTCCAATAACTGATTTTGTGTCATTGGTTGAACATTTTGGTCATTTTCGTCCTCCCTAGGCTTATTCTCGTCCAATTAGGGTTTTTTAACAATCTTGTGCATCCAATAAGTGATTTTGTGCCATTGGTTGAACATTTAGGTCATTTTCGTCCTCCCAAGGCTTATTCTCGTCCAATTAGGGTTTTTAACCAATCTTGTGCATCCAATAAGTTATTTTGTGCCATTGGTTGAACATTTAGGTCATTTATGTCCTCCAAAGGCATATTCTCGTCCAATTAGGGTTTTTAACCAATCTTGTGCATCCAATAAGTGATTTTGTGTCATTGGTTGAACATTTAGGTCATTTTCGTCCTCCCAAGGCTTATTCTCGTCCAATTAGGGTTTTTAACCAATCTTGTGCATCTAATAAGTGAATTTGTGTCATTGGTTGAACATTTAGGTCATTTTCGTCCTCCCAAGGCTTATTCTCGTCCAATTAGGGTTTTTAACCAATCTTGTGCATCCAATAAGTACATTTGTGTCATTGGTTGAACATTTAGGTCATTTTCGTCCTCTCGAGGCTTATTCTCGTCCAATTAGGGTTTTTAACCAATCTTGTGCATCCAATAAGTACATTTGTGTCATTGGTTGAACATTTAGGTCATTTTCGTCCTCCCAAGGCTTATTCTCGTCCAATTAGGGTTTTTAACCAATCTTGTGCTTCCAATAAGTGATTTTGTTTCATTGGTTGAACATTTAGGTCATTTTCATCCTCCCAAGGCTTATTCTCGTCCAATTAGGGTTTTTAACCAATCTTGTGCATCCAATAAGTGATTTTGTGTCATTGGTTGAACATTTAGGTCATTTTCGTCCTCCCAAGGCTTATTCTCGTCCAATTAGGGTTTTTAACCAATCTTGTGCATCCAATAAGTACATTTGTGTCATTGGTTGAACATTTAGGTCATTTTCGTCCTCCCAAGGCTTATTCTCGTCCAATTAGGGTTTTTAACCAATCTTGTGCATCCAATAAGTACATTTGTGTCATTGGTTGGACATTTAGGTCATTTTCGTCCTCCCAAGGCTTTTTCTCGTCCAATTAGGGTTTTTAACCAATCTTGTGCATCCAATAAGTACATTTTTGTCATTGGTTGAACATTTAGGTCATTTTCGTCCTCCCAAGGCTTACTCTCGTCCAATTAGGGTTTTTAACCAATCTTGTGCATCCAATAATTACATTTGTGTCATTGGTTGAACATTTAGGTCATTTTCGTCCTCCCAAGGCTTATTCTCGTCCAATTAGGGTTTTTAACCAATCTTGTGCATCCAATAAGTACATTTGTGTCATTGGTTGAACATTTAGGTCATTTTCGTCCTCCCAAGGCTTATTCTCGTCCAATTAGGGTTTTTAACCAATCTTGTGCATTCAATAAGTTATTTTGTGTCATTGGTTGAACATTTAGGTCATTTTCGTCCTCCCTAGGCTTATTCTCGTCCAATTAGGGTTTTTAACCAATCTTGTGCATCCAATAAGTACATTTGTGTCATTGGTTGAACATTTAGGTCATTTATGTCCTCCAAAAGCTTATTCTCGTCCAATTAGGGTTTTTAACCAATCTTGTGCATCCAATAAGTGATTTTGTGTCATTGGTTGAACATCTAAGTCATTTTCGTCCTCCCTAGGCTTATTCTCGTCCAATTAGGGTTTTTAACCAATCTTGTGCATCCAATAAGTGATTTTGTGTCATTGGTTGAACATTTAGGTCATTTTCGTCCTCCCAAGGCTTATTCTCGTCCAATTAGGGTTTTTAAACAAACTTGTGTATCCAATAAGTGATTTTGTGCCATTGGTTGAACATTTAGGTGATTTTCGTCCTCCCAATGCTTATTTTCGTCCAATTAGGGTTTTGAACCAATCTTGTGCATCCAATAAGTACATTTGTGTCATTGGTTGAACATTTAGGTCATTTATGTCCTCCAAAAGCTTATTCTCGTCCAATTAGGGTTTTTAACCAATCTTGTGCATCCAATAAGTGATTTTGTGTCATTGGTTGAACATCTAGGTCATTTTCGTCCTCCCTAGGCTTGTTCTCGTCCAATTAGGGTTTTTAACCAATCTTGTGCATCCAATAAGTGATTTTGTGTCATTGGTTGAACATTTAGGTCATTTTCGTCCTCCCAAGGCTTATTCTCGTCCAATTAGGGTTTTTAAACAAACTTGTGTATCCAATAAGTGATTTTGTGCCATTGGTTGAACATTTAGGTGATTTTCGTCCTCCCAATGCTTATTTTCGTCCAATTAGGGTTTTTAACCAATCTTGTGCATCCAATAAGTACATTTGTGTCATTGGTTGAACATTTAGGTCATTTATGTCCTCCAAAAGCTTATTCTCGTCCAATTAGGGTTTTTAACCAATCTTGTGCATCCAATAAGTGATTTTGTGTCATTGGTTGAACATCTAGGTCATTTTCGTCCTCCCTAGGCTTATTCTCGTCCAATTAGGGTTTTTAACCAATCTTGTGCATCCAATCAGTACATTTGTGTCATTGGTTGAACATTTAGGTCATTTTCCTCCTCCCAAGGCTTATTCTCGTCAAATTAGGGTTTTTAACCAATCTTGTGCATCCAATAAGTACATTTGTGTCATTGGTTGAACATTTAGGTCATTTTCGTCCTCCCTAGGCTTATTCTCGTCCAATTAGGGTTTTTAACCAATCTTGTGCATCCAATAAGTGATTTTGTGTCATTGGTTGAACATTTAGGTCATTTTCGTCCTCCCAAGGCTTATTCTCGTCCAATTAGGGTTTTTAACCAATCTTGTGCATCCAATAAGTACATTTGTGTCATTGGTTGAACATTTAGGTCATTTTCGACCACCCAAGGCTTATTCTCGTCCAATTAGGGTTAGTTACCAATCTTGTGCATCCAACAAGTGATTTTGTGTCATTGGTTGAACATTTAGGTCATTTTCGTCCTCCCAAGACTTATTCTCGTCCAATTAGGGTTTTTAACCAATCTTGTGCATCCAATAAGTGCATTTGTGTCATTGGTTGAACATTTAGGTCATTTTCGTCCTCCCAAGGCTTATTCTCGTCCAATTAGGGTTTTTAACCAATCTTGTGCATCCAATAAGTACATTTGTGTCATTGGTTGAACATTTCGGTCATTTTCGTCCTCCCAAGTATTATTCTCGTCCAATTAGGGTTTTTAACCAATCTTGTGCATCCAATAAGTGATTTTGTGTCATTGGTTGAACATTTAGGTCATTTTCGTCCTCCCAAGGCTTATTCTCGTCCAATTAGGGTTTTTAACCAATCTTGTGCATCCAATAAGTGATTTTGTGTCATTGGTTGAACATTTAGGTCAGTTTCGTTCTCCCAAGGCTTATTCTTGTCCAATTAGGGTTTTTAACCAATCTTGTGCATCCAATAAGTGATTTTGTGTCATTGGTTGAACATTTAGGTCATTTTCGTCCTCCCAAGGCTTATTCTCGTCCAATTAGGGTTTTTAACCAATCTTGTGCATCCAATAAGTACATTTGTGTCATTGGTTGAACATTTAGGTCATTTATGTCCTCCCTAGGCTTATTCTCTTCCAATTAGGATTTTTAACCAATCTTGTGCATCCAATAAGTGATTTTGTGTCATTGGTTGCACATTTAGGTCATTTTCGTCCTCTAAGACTTATTCTCGTCCAATTAGGGTTTTTGACCAATCTTGTGCATCCAATAAGTGATTTTGTGTCATTGGTTGAACATTTAGGTCATTTTCGTCCTCCCTAGGCTTATTCTCGTCCAATTAGGGTTTTTAACCAATCTTGTGCATCCAATAAGTTTATTTGTGTCATTGGTTGAACATTTAAGTCATTTTCGTCCTCCCAAGGCTTATTCTCGTCCAATTAGGGTTTTTAACCAATCTTGTGCATCCAATAAGTGATTTTGTGTCATTGGTTGAACATTTTGGTCATTTTCGTCCTCCCTAGGCTTATTCTCGTCCAATTAGGGTTTTTAACCAATCTTGTGCATATAACTACATTTGTGTCATTGGTTGAACATTTAGGTCATTTTTCGTCCTCCCTAGGCTTCTTCTCGTCAAACTAGGGTTTTTAACCAATCTTGTGCATCCAATAAGTACATTTGTGTCATTGGTTGAACATTTAGGTCATTTTCGTCCTCCCGAGGCTTATTCTCGTCCAATTAGGGTTTTTAACCAATCTTGTGCATCCAAGAAGTGATTTTGTGTCATTGGTTGAACATTTTGGTCATTTTCGTCCTCCCTAGGCTTATTCTCGTCCAATTAGGGTTTTTAGCCAATCTTGTGCATCCAATAACTACATTTGTGTCATTGGTTGAACATTTAGGTCATTTTCGTCCTCCCTAGGCTTATTCTCGTCCAATTAGGGTTTTTAAACAATCTTGTGTATCCAATAAGTGATTTTGTGCCATTGGTTGAACATTTAGGTGATTTTCGTCCCCCCAATGCTTATTCTCGTCCAATTAGGGTTTTTAAGCAATCTTGTGCATCCAATAAGTACATTTGTGTCATTGGTTGAACATTTAGGTCATTTATGTCCTCCAAAAGCTTATTCTCGTCCAATTAGGGTTTTTAACCAATCTTGTGCATCCAATAAGTGATTTTGTGTCATTGGTTGAACATTTAGGTCATTTTCGTCCTCCCTAGGCTTATTCTCGTCCAATTAGGGTTTTTAACCAATCTTGTGCATCCAATAAGTGACTTTGTGTCATTGGTTGAACATTTAGGTCATTTATGTCCTCCCTAGGCTTATTCTCGTCCAATTAGGGTTTTTAACCAATCTTGTGCATCCAATAAGTG
Source organism: Cicer chorassanicum (assembly GCA_037974735.1). NCBI lineage: Eukaryota > Viridiplantae > Streptophyta > Magnoliopsida > Fabales > Fabaceae > Cicer > Cicer chorassanicum. Next base: position 84,863 of record JBBPBP010000219.1, read on the forward strand.
ATTTTGTGTCATTGGTTGAACATTTAGGTCATTTTGGTCCTCCCAAGGCTTATTCTCGTCCAATTAGGGTTTTTAACCAATCTTGTGCATCCAATAAGTGATTTTGTTTCATTGGTTGAACATTTAGGTCATTTTCGTCCTTCCAAGGCTTATTCTCGTCCAATTAGGGTTTTTAACCAATCTTGTGGATCCAATAAGTACATTTGTGTCATTGGTTGAACATTTAGGTCATTTTCGTCCTCCCAAGGCTTATTCTCGTCCAATTAGGGTTTTTAACCAATCTTGTGCATCCAATAAGTACATTTGTGTCATTGGTTGAACATTTAGGTCATTTTCATCCTCCCAAGGCTTATTCTCGTCCAATTAGGGTTTTTAACAAATCTTGTGCATCCAATAAGTACATTTGTGTCATTGGTTGAACATTTAGGTCATTTTCGTACTTCCAATGCTTAGTCTCGTCCAATTAGGGTTTTGAACCAATCTTGTGCATCCAATAAGTACATTTGTGTCATTGGTTGAACATTTAGGTCATTTTCGTCCTCCCAAGGCTTATTCTCGTCCAATTAGGGTTTTTAACCAATCTTGTGCATCCAATTAGTACATTTGTGTCATTGGTTGAACATTTAGGTCATTTTCGTCCTCTCAATGCTTATTCTCGTCGAATTAGGGTTTTTAACCAATCTTGTGCATCCAATAAGTGATTTTGTGTCATTGGTTGAACATTTAGGTCATTTTTGTCCTCCATAGGCTTATTCTCATCCAACTAGGGTTTTAAACCAATCTTGTGCATCCAATTAGTATATTTGTGTCATTGGTTGAACATTTAGGTCATTTTTGTCCTCCCAATGCTTATTCTCGTCGAATTAGGGTTTTTAACCAATCTTGTGCATCCAATAAGTGATTTTGTGTCATTGGTTGAACATTTAGATTATTTTCGTCCTCCCAAGCCTTATTCTCGTCCAATTAGGGTTTTTAACCAATCTTGTGCATCCAATAAGTGATTTTGTGTCATTGGTTGAACATTTAGGTCATTTTCGTACTCCCAAGGCTTGTTCTCGTCCAATTACGGTTTTTAACCAATCTTGTGCATCCAATAAGTACATATGTGTCATTTGTTGAACATTTAGGTCATTTTCGTCCTCCTTAGGCTTATTCTCGTCCAATTAGGGTTTTTAACCAATCTTGTGCATCCAATAAGTGATTCTGTGTCATTGGTTGAACATTTAGGTCCTTTTCGTACTCCCAAGGCTTATTCTTGCCAATTACGGGTTTTAACCAATCTTGTGCATCCAATAAGTACATTTGTAACATTGGTTGAACATTTAGGTCATTTTGGTTCTCCCAAGGCTTATTCTCGTCCAATTAGGGTTTTTAACCAATCTTGTGCATCCAATAAGTGTTTTTGTGTCATTGGTTGAACATTTAGGTCATTTACCTCCTCCCAAGGCTTATTCTCGTCCAATTAGGGTTTTTAACCAATCTTGTGCATCCAATAAGTACATTTGTGTCATTGGTTGAACATTTAGGTCATTTTCGTCCTCCCAATGCTTATTCTCGTCCAATTAGGGTTTTTAACCAATCTTGTGCATCCAATAAGTTATCTTATGTCATTGGTTGAACATTTAGGTTATTTTCGTCCTCCCAAGGCTTATTCTCGTCCAATTAGGGTTTTAACCAATCTTGTGGATCCAATAATTGATTTTCTGTCATTGGTTGAACATTTAGGTCATTTTCGTCCTCCCTAGGCTTATTCTTATCCAATTAGGGTTTTTAACGAATCTTGTGGATCCAATAAGTACATTTGTGTCATTCGTTGAACATTTAGGTCATTTTCTTCCTCCCAAGGCTTATTCTCGTCCAATTAGGGTTTTTAACCAATCTTGTGCATCCAATAAGTGATTTTTTGTCATTGGTTGAACATTTAGGTCATTTTTGTCCTTCCTAGGCTTATTCTCGTCCAATTAGGGGTTTTAATCAATCTTGTGCATCCAATAAGTGATTTTGTGTCATTGCTTGAACATTTAGGTCATTTTCGTCCTCCCAATGCTTATTCTCGTCGAATTAGGGTTTTTAACCAATCTTGTGCATCCAATAAGTGATTTTGTGTCATTGGTTGAACATTTAGATTATTTTCGTCCTCCCAAGCCTTATTCTCGTCCAATTAGGGTTTTTAACCAATCTTGTGCATCCATTAAGTGATTTTGTGTCATTGGTTGAACATTTAGGTCATTTTCGTACTCCCAAGGCTTATTCTCGTCAATTTACGGTTTTTAACCAATCTTGTGCATCCAATAAGTACATTTGTGTCATTGGTTGAACATTTAGGTCATTTTTCGCCTCCCAAGGCTTATTCTCGTCCAATTAGGGTTTTTAACCAATCTTGTGCATGCAATAAGTGATTTTGTGTCGTTGGTTGAACATTTCCGTCATTTTCGTCCTCCCTAGGCTTAATCTCGTCCAATTAGGGTTTTTAACCAATCTTGTGCATCCAATAAGTGTTTTTGTGTCATTTGTTGAACATTTAGGTCATTTTCCTCCTCCCAAGGCTTATTCTCGTCCAATTAGGGTTTTTAACCAATCTTGTGCATCCAATTAGTACATTTGTGTCATTGGTTGAACATTTAGGTCATTTTCGTCCTCTCAATGCTTATTCTCGTCGAATTAGGGTTTTTAACCAATCTTGTGCATCCAATAAGTGATTCTGTGTCATTAGTTGAACATTTAGGTCATTTTCGTCCTCCTAAGGCTTATTCTCTTCCAATTAGGGTTTTTAACCAATCTGGTACATCCAATAAGTGATTTTGTGTCATTGGTTGAACATTAAGGTCATTTTCGTACTCCCAATGCTTGTTCTCGTCCAATTACGGTTTTTAACCAATCTTGTGCATCCAATAAGTACATTTGTGTCATTTGTTGAACATTTAGGTCATTTTCGTCCTCCCTAGGCTTATTCTCGTCCAATTAGGGTTTTTAACCAATCTTGTGCATCCAATAAGTGATTTTGTGTCATTGGTTGAACATTTAGGTCATTTTCGTACTCCCAAGGCTTGTTCTCGTCCAATTACGGTTTTTAACCAATCTTGTGCATCCAATAAGTACATATGTGTCATTTGTTGAACATTTAGGTCATTTTCGTCCTCCCTAGGCTTATTCTCGTCCAATTAGGGTTTTTAACCAATCTTGTGCATCCAATAAGTGATTTTGTGTCATTGGTTGAACATTTAGGTCCTTTTCGTACACCCAAGGCTTATTCTCGTCCAATTACGGTTTTTAACCAATCTTGTGCATCCAATAAGTACATTTGTAACATTGGTTGAACATTTAGGTCATTTTGGTTCTCCCAAGGCTTATTCTCGTCCAATTAGGGTTTTTAACCAATCTTGTGCATCCAATAAGTGTTTTTGTATCATTGGTTGAACATTTAGGTCATTTTCCTCCTCCCAAGGCTTATTCTCGTCCAATTAGGGTTTTAAACCAATCTTGTGCATCCAATAAGTACATTTGTGTCATTGGTTGAACATTTAGGTCATTTTCGTCCTCCCAATGCTTATTCTCGTCCAATTAGGGTTTTTAACCAATCTTGTGCATCCAATAAGTGATTTTATGTCATTGGTTGAACATTTAGGTTGTTTTCGTCCTCCCAAGGATTATTCTCGTCCAATTAGGGTTTTAACCAATCTTGTGCATCCAATAATTGATTTTCTGTCATTGGTTGAACATTTAGGTCATTTTCGTCCTCCCTAGGCTTATTCTTATCCAATTAGGGTTTTTAACGAATCTTGTGCATCCAATAAGTACATTTGTGTCATTCGTTGAACATTTAGGTCATTTTCTTCCTCCCAAGGCTTATTCTCGTCCAATTAGGGTTTTTAACCAATCTTGTGCATCCAATAACTGATTTTGTGTCATTGGTTGAACATTTAGGTCATTTTCCTCCTCCCAAGGCTTATTCTCGTCCAATTAGGGTTTTTAACCAATCTTATGCATCCAATAAGTGATTTTGTGTCATTGGTTGAACATTTAGGTCATTTTCGTCCTCCCTAGGCTTATTCTCGTCCAATTAGGGTTTTTAACCAATCTTGTGCATCCAATAAGTACATTTGTATCATTGGTTGAACATTTAGGTCATTTTCGTCCTCCCAAGGCTTATTCTCGTCCAATTAGGTTTTTAAACAATATTGTGCATCCAATAAGTGATTTTTTGTCATTGGTTGAACATTTAGGTTATTTTCGTCCTCCCAAGGCTTATTCTCGTCCAATTAGGGTTTTTAACCAATCTTGTGCATCCAATAAGTGATTTTGTGTCATTGGTTGAACATTTAGGTCATTTTCGTCCTCCCTAGGCTTATTCTCGTCCAATTAGGGTTTTTAACCAATCTTGTGCATCCAATAAGTACATTTGTGACATTGGGTTAACATTTAGGTCATTTTCGTCCTCCCAAGGCTTATTCTCGTCCAATTAGGGTTTTTAACCAATCTTGTGCATCCAATAAGTGATTTTGTGTCATTGGTTGAACATTTAGGTCATTTTCGTCCTCCCTAGGCTTATTCTCGTCCAATTAGGGTTTTTAACCAATCTTGTGCATCCAATAAGTACATTTGTGTCATTGGTTGAACATTTAGGTCATTTTTCATCCTCCCAAGGCTTATTCACATCCAATTAGGGTTTTTAACCAATCATTTGCATCCAATAAGTACATTTGTGTCAATGGTTGAACATTTAGGTCATTTTCATCCTCCCAAGGCTTATTCGCGTCCAATTAGGGTTTTTAACCAATCTTGTGCATCCAATAAGTGATTTTGTGTCATTGGTTGAACATTTAGGTCATTTTCGTCCTCCCTAGGCTTATTCTCGTCCAATTAGGGTTTTTAACCAATCTTGTGCATCCAATAAGTACATTTGTGTCATTGGTTGAATATTTAGGTCATTTTCGTCCTCCCTAATCTTTTTCTCGTCCAATTAGGGTTTTTACCCAATCTTGTGCATCTAATAAGTGATTTTGTGTCATTGGTTGAACATTTAGGTCATTTTCGTCCTCCCAAGGCTTATTCTCGTCCAATTAGGGTTTTTAACCAATCTTGTGCATCCAATAAGTGATTTTGTGTCATTGGTTGAACATTTAGGTCATTTTCGTCCTCCCTAGGCTTATTCTCGTCCAATTAGGGTTTCTAACCAATCTTGTGCATCCAATAAGTAATTTTGTGTCATTGGTTGAACATTTAGGTCATTTTCGTCCTCCCAAGGCTTATTCTCGTCCAATTAGGGTTTTTAACCAATCTTGTGCATCCAATAAGTACATTTGTGTCATTGGTTGAACATTTAGGTCATTTTCGTCCTCCCAAGGCTTATTCTCGTTCAATTAGGGTTTTTAACCAATCTTGTGCATCCAATAAGTGCTTTTGTGTCATTGGTTGAACATTTAGGTCATTTTCGTCCTCCCAAGGCTTATTCTCGTCCAATTAGGGTTTTTAACCAATCTTGTGCATCCAATAATTGATTTTGTGTCATTGGTTGAACATTTAGGTCATTTTCGTCCTCCCAAAACTTATTCTCTTCCAATTAGGGTTTTTAACCAATCTTTTGCATCCAATAAGTGATTTTGTATCATTGGTTGAACATTTAGGTCATTTTTGTCCTCCCTAGGCTTATTCTCGTCCAATTAGGGTTTTTAACCAATCTTGTGCATCCAATAAGTACATTTGTGTCATTGGTTGAACATTTAGGTCATTTTCGTCCTCCCTAGGCTTATTCTCGTCCAATTAGGGTTTTTAACCAATCTTGTGCATCCAATAAGTACATTTGTGTCATTGGTTGAAAATTTAGGTCATTTTCATCCTCCCACGGCTTATTCTCGTCCAATTAGGGTTTTTAACCAATCTAGTGCATCCAATAAGTGATTTTGTGTCATTGGTTGAACATTTAGGTCATTTTCGTCCTCCCTAGGCTTATTCTCGTCCAATTAGGGTTTTTAACCAATCTTGTGCATCCAATAAGTACATTTGTGTCATTGGTTGAACCTTTAGGTTATTTTTGTCCTCCCAAGGCTTATTCTCGTCCAATTAGGGTTTTTAACCAATCTTGTGCATCCAATAAGTGATTTTGTGTCATTGGTTGAACATTTAGGTCATTTTCGTCCTCCCTAGGCTTATTCTCGTCCAATTAGGGTTTTTAACCAATCTTGTGCATCCAATAAGTACATTTGTGTCATTGGTTGAAAATTTAGGTCATTTTCGTTTTCCCGAGGCTTATTCTCGTCCAATTAGGATTTTTAACCAATCTTGTGCATCTAATAAGTGATTTTGTATCCATGGTTGAACATTTAGGTCATTTTCATCCTCCCTAGGCTTATTCTCGTCCAATTAGGGTTTTTAACCAATCTTGTGCATCCAATCATTGTGCTATTGGTTAAACATTTAGGTCATTTTCGTCCTCCCAAGGCTTATTCTCGTCCAATTAGGGTTTTTAACCAATCTTGTGCATCCAATAAGTGATTTTGTGTCATTGGTTGAACATTTAGGTCATTTTCGTCCTCCCTAGGCTTATTCTCGTCCAATTAGGGTTTTTAACCAATCTTGTGCATCCAATAAGTGATTTTGTGTCATTGGTTGAACATTTAGGTCATTTTTGTCCTCCCTAGGCTTATTCTCGTCCAATTAGGGTTTTTATCAATCTTGTGCATCCAATAAGTGATTTTATGTCATTGATTGAACATTTAGGTCATTTTCGTTCTCCTTATGCTTATTCTCGTCCAATTAGGGTTTTTAACCAATCTTGTGCATCCACTAAGTGATTTTGTTTCATTGATTGAACATTTAGGTCATTTTCGTTCTCCTTATGCTTATTCTCGTCCAATTAGGGTTTTTAACCAATCTTGTGCATCCACTAAGTGATTTTGTTTCATTGGTTGAACATTTAGGTCATTTTTGTCCTCCCAAGGCTTATTCTCGTCCAATTAGGGTTTTTAACCAATCTTGTGCATCCAATAAGTGATTTTGTGTCATTGGTTTAACATTTAGGTCATTTTCGTCCTCCCTATGCTTATTCTCGTCAATTAGGGTTTTTAAACAATCTTGTGCATCCAATAAGTGATTTTTTGCCATTGGTTGAACATTTAGGTCATTTTCGTCCTCCCAAGGCTTATTCTTGTCCAATTAGGGTTTTTAACCAATCTTGTGCATCCAATAAGTGATTTTGTGTCATTGGTTGAACATTTAGGTCATTTTCGTCCTCCCTAGGCTTATTCTCGTCCAATTAGGGTTTTTAACCAATCTTGTGCATCCAATAAGTACATTTGTGTCATTGGTTGAACATTTAGGTCATTTTCGTCCTCCCAAGGCTTATTCTCCCTCAATTAGGGTTTTTAACCAATCTTGTGCATCCAATAAGTAAATTTGCGTCATTGGTTGAACATTTAGGTCATTTTCGTCCTCCCTAGGCTTATTCTCCTCCAATTAGAGTTTTTAACCAATCTTGTGCATCCAATAAGTGATTTTGTGTCATTGGTTGAACATTTAGGTCATTTTCGTCCTCCCTAAGCTTATGCTCCTCCAATTAGGGTTTTTAACCAATCTTGTGCATCCAATAAGTGATTTTGTGTCATTGGTTGAACATTTAGGTCATTTTCGTCCTCCCTAGGCTTATTCTCGTCCAATTAGGGTTTTTAACCAATCTTGTGCATCCAATAAGTACATTTGTGTCATTGGTTGAACATTTAGGTCATTTTCGTCCTCCCAAGGCTTATTCTCGTCCAACTAGGGTTTTTAACCATCTTGTGCATCCAATAAGTGATTTTGTGTCATTGGTTGAACATTTAGGTCATTTTCGTCCTCCCTAGGCTTATTCTCGTCCAATTAGGGTTTTTAACCAATCTTGTGCATCCAATAAGTACATTTGTGTCATTGGTTGAACATTTAGGTCATTTATGTCCTCCAAAAGCTTATTCTGGTCCAATTAGGGTTTTTAACCAATCTTGTGCATCCAATAAGTGATTTTGTGCCATTGGTTGAACATTTAGGTCATTTTCGTCCTCCCTAGGCTTATTCTCGTCCAATTAGGGTTTTTAACCAATCTTGTGCATCCAATAAGTACATTTGTATCATTGGTTGAACATTTAGGTCATTTTCGTCCTCCCAATGCTTATTCTCGTCCAATTAGGGTTTTTAACCAATCTTGTGCATCCAATAAGTGATTTTGTGTCATTGGTTTAACATTTAGGTCATTTTTGTCCTCCCAAGGCTTATTCTCGTCCAATTAGGGTTTTTAACCAATCTTGTGCATCCAATAAGTGATTTTGTGTCATTGGTTGAACATTTAGGTCATTTTCGTCCTCCCTAGGCTTATTCTCGCCCAATTAGGGTTTTTAACCAATCTTGTGCATCCAATAAGTACATTTGTATCATTGGTTGAACATTTAGGTCATTTTCGTCCTCCCAATGCCTATTCTCGTCCAATTAGGGTTTTTAACCAATCTTGTGCATCCAATAAGTGATTTTGTGTCATTGGTTGAACATTTAGGTCCTTTTCGTACTCCCAAGGCTTATTCTCGTCCAATTACGGTTTTTAACCAATCTTGTGCATCCAATAAGTACATTTGTAACATTGGTTGAACATTTAGGTCATTTTGGTTCTCCCAAGGCTTATTCTCGTCCAATTAGGGTTTTTAACCAATCTTGTGCATCCAATAAGTGTTTTTGTGTCATTGGTTGAACATTTAGGTCATTTTCCTCCTCCCAAGGCTTATTCTCGTCCAATTAGGGTTTTAAACCAATCTTGTGCATCCAATAAGTACATTTGTGTCATTGGTTGAACATTTAGGTCATTTTCGTCCTCCCAATGCTTATTCTCGTCCAATTAGGGTTTTTAACCAATCTTGTGCATCCAATAAGTGATTTTGTGTCATTGGTTGAACATTTAGGTCATTTTCGTCCTCCCAAGGCTTATTCTCGTCCAATTAGGGGTTTTTAACCAATCTTGTGCATCCAATAAGTACATTTGTGTCATTGGTTGAACATTTAGGTCATTTTCGTCCTCCCTAGGATTATTCTCGTCTAATTAGGGTTTTTAACCAATCTTGTGCATCCAATAAGTACATTTGTGTCATTGGTTGAACATTTAGGTCATTTTCGTCCTCCCAATGCTTATTCTCGTCCAATTAGGGTTTTTAACCAATCTTGTGCATCCAATAAGTAATTTTGTGTCATTGGATGAACATTTAGATCATTTTCGTCCTCCTGAGGCTTATTCTCGTCTAATTAGGGGTTTTAACCAATCTTGTGCATCCAATAAGTACATTTGTGTCATTGGTTGAACATTTAGGTCATTTTCGTCCTCCGTAGGCTTATTCTCGTCCAATTAGGGTTTTTAACCAATCTTGTGCATCCAATAAGTGATTTTGTGTCATTGGTTGAACATTTAGGTCATTTTCGTCCTCCCTAGGCTTATTCTCGTCCAATTAGGGTTTTTAACCAATCTTGTGCATCCAATAAGTACATTTGTGTCATTGGTTGAACATTTAGGTAATTTTCGTCCTCTCAATGCTTATTCTCGTCCAATAAGAGTTTTTAACTAATCTTGTGCATCCAATAAGTGATTTTGTGTCATTGGTTGAACATTTAGATCATTTTCGTCCTCCTGAGGCTTATTCTCGTCTAATTAGGGGTTTTAACCAATCTTGTGCATCCAATAAGTACATTTGTGTCATTGGTTGAACATTTAGGTCATTTTCGTCCTCCGTAGGCTTATTCTCGTCCAATTAGGGTTTTTAACCAATCTTGTGCATCCAATAAGTGATTTTGTGTCATTGGTTGAACATTTAGGTCATTTTCGTCCTCCCTAAGCTTATTCTCGTCCAATTAGGGTTTTTAACTAATCTTGTGCATCCAATAAGTGATTTTGTGTCATTGGTTGAACATTTAGGTCATTTTCGTCCTCCCTAGGCTTATTCTCGTCCAATTAGGGTTTTTAACCAATCTTGTGCATCCAATAAGTACATTTGTGTCATTGGTATTTAGGTCATTTTCGTCCTCCCAAGGCTTATTCTCGTCCAATTAGGGTTTTTAACCAATCTTGTGCATCCAATAAGTGATTTTGTGCCATTGGTTGAACATTTAGGTCATTTTCGTCCTCCCTAATCTTATTCTCGTCCAATTAGGGTTTTTTAACAATCTTGTGCATCCAATAAGTGATTTTGTGCCATGGGTTGAACATTTAGGTCATTTTCGTTCTCCCAAGGCTTATTCTCGTCCAATTAGGGTTTTTAACCAATCTTGTGCATCCAATAAGTGATTTTGTGTCATTGGTTGAACATTTAGGTCATTTTCGTCCTCCCTAGGCTTATTCTCGTCCAATTAGGGTTTTTAACCAATCTTGTGCATCCAATAAGTGATTTTGTGTCATTGGGTGAACATTTAGGGCATTTTCGTCCTCCCTAGGCTTATTCTCGTCCAATTAGGGTTTTTAACCAATCTTGTGCATCCAATAAGTACATTTGTGTCATTGGTTGAACATTTAGGTCATTTTCGTCCTCCCAATGCTTATTCTCGTCCAATTAGGGTTTTTAACCAATCTTGTGCATCCAATAAGTGCTTTTGTGTCATTGGTTGAACATTTAGGTCATTTTCGTCTTCCCAAGGCTTATTCTCGTCCAATTAGGGTTTTTAACCAATCTTGTGCATCCAATAAGTACATTTGTGTCATTGGTTGAACATTTAGGTCATTTTCGTCCTCCCTAGGCTTATTCTCGTCCAATTAGGGTTTTTAACCAATCTTGTGCATCCAATAAGTACATTTGTGTCATTGGTTGAAAATTTAGGTCATTTTCATCCTCCCACGGCTTATTCTCGTCCAATTAGGGTTTTTAACCAATCTAGTGCATCCAATAAGTGATTTTGTGTCATTGGTTGAACATTTAGGTCATTTTCGTCCTCCCTAGGCTTATTCTCGTCCAATTAGGGTTTTTAACCAATCTTGTGCATCCAATAAGTACATTTGTGTCATTGGTTGAACATTTAGGACATTTTCTTCCTCCCTAGGCTTATTCTCGTCCAATTAGGGTTTTTAACCAATCTTGTGCATCCAATAAGTGATTTTGTGTCATTGGTTGAACATTTAGGTCATTTTCGTCCTCCCAAGGCTTATTCTCGTCCAATTAGGGTTTTTAACCAATCTTGTGCATTCAATAAGTACATTTGTGTCATTGGTTGAACATTTAGGTCATTTATGTCCTCCAAAAGCTTATTCTCGTCCAATTAGGGTTTTTAACCAATCTTGTGCATCCAATAAGTGATTTTGTGTCATTGGTTGAACATTTAGGCCATTTTCGTCCTCCCTAGGCTTATTCTCGTCCAATTAGGGTTTTTAAACAATCTTGTGCATCCAATAAGTGATTTTGTGTCATTGGTTGAACATTTAGGTCATTTTCGTCCTCCCTAGGCTTATTCTCGTCCAATTAGGGTTTTTAACCAATCTTGTGCATCCAATAAGTACATTTGTGTCATTGGTTGAACATTTAGGTCATTTTCGTCCTCCCTAGGCTTATTCTCGTCAGTTTAGGGTTTTTAACCAATCTTGTGCATCCAATAAGTGATTTTGTGTCATTGGTTGAACATTTAGGTCATTTTCGTCCTCCCTAGGCTTATTCTCGTCCAATTAGGGTTTTTAACCAATCTTGTGCATCCAATAAGTACATTTGTGTCATTGGTTGAACCTTTAGGTTATTTTTGTCCTCCCAAGGCTTATTCTCGTCCAATTAGGGTTTTTAACCAATCTTGTGCATCCAATAAGTGATTTTGTGTCATTGGTTGAACATTTAGGTCATTTTCGTCCTCCCTAGGCTTATTCTCGTCCAATTAGGGTTTTTAACCAATCTTGTGCATCCAATAAGTACATTTGTGTCATTGGTTAAACATTTTGGTCATTTTCGTCCTCCCAAGGCTTATTCTCGTCCAATTAGGGTTTTTAACCAATCTTGTGCATCCAATAAGTGATTTTGTGTCATTGGTTGAACATTTAGGTCATTTTCGTCCTCCCTAGGCTTATTCTCGTCCAATTAGGGTTTTTAACCAATCATGCGCATCCAATAAGTGATTTTGTGTCATTGGTTGAACATTTAGGTCATTTTCGTCCTCCCTAGGCTTATTCTCGTCCAATTAGGGTTTTTAACCAATCTTGTGCATCCAATAAGTACATTTGTGTCATTGGTTGAACATTTAGGTCATTTTCGTCCTCCCTAGGCTTATTCTCGTCCAATTAGGGTTTTTAACCAATCTTGTGCATCCAATAAGTGATTTTGTGTCATTGGTTAATCATTTAGGTCATTTTCGTCCTCCCAAGGCTTATTCTCGTCCAATTAGGGTTTTTAACCAATCTTGTGCATCAAATAAGTACATTTATGTCATTGGTTGAACATTTAGGTCATTTTCGTCCTCCCTAGGCTTATTCTCGTCCAATTAGGGTTTTTAACCAATCTTATGCATCCAATAAGTGATTTTGTGTCATTGGTTGAACATTTAGGTCATTTTCGTCCTCCCTAGGCTTATTCTCGTCCAATTAGGGTTTTTAACCAATCTTGTGCATCCAATAAGTACATTTGTGTCATTGGTGGAACATTTAGGTCATTTTCGTCCTCCCAAGCGTTATTCTCGTCCAATTAGGGTTTTTAACCATTCTTATGCATCCAATAAGTGATTTTGTGTCATTGGTTGAACATTTAGGTCATTTTCGTCCTCCCTAGGCTTATTCTCGTCCAATTAGGGTTTTTAACCAATCTTGTGCATCCAATAAGTACATTTGTGTCATTGGTTGAACATTTAGGTCATTTTCGTCCTCCCAAGGCTTATTCTCGTCCAATTAGGGTTTTAAACCAATCTAGTGCATCCAATAAGTGATTTTGTGTCATTGGTTGAACATTTAGGTCATTTTCGTCCTCCTAAGGCTTATTCTCGTCCAATTAGGGGTTTTAACCAATCTTGTGCATCCAATAAGTACATTTGTGTCATTGGTTGAACATTTAGGTCATTTTCGTCCTCCCAAGGCTTATTCTCGTCCAATTAGGGTTTTTAACCAATCTTGTGCATCCAATAAGTGATTTTGCGTCATTGGTTGAACATTTAGGTCATTTTCGTCCTCCCTAGGCTTATTCTCGTACAATTAGGGTTTTTAACCAATCTTGTGCATCCAATAAGTACATTTGTGTCATTGGTTGAACATTTAGGTCATTTTCGTCCTCCCAATGCTTATTCTCGTCCAATTAGGGTTTTTAACCAATCTTGTGCATCCAATAAGTGATTTTATGTCATTGGTTGAACATTTAGGTTCTTTTCGTCATCCCAAGGCTTATTCTCGTCCAATTAGGGTTTTAACCAATCTTGTGCATCCAATAATTGATTTTCTGTCATTGGTTGAACATTTAGGTCATTTTCGTCCTCCCTAGGCTTATTCTTATCCAATTAGGGTTTTTAACGAATCTTGTGCATCCAATAAGTATATTTGTGTCATTCGTTGAACATTTAGGTCATTTTCTTCCTCCCAAGGCTTATTCTCGTCCAATTAGGGTTTTTAACCAATCTTGTGCATCCAATAAGTGATTTTGTGTCATTGGTTGAACATTTAGGTCATTTTCCTCCTCCCAAGGCTTATTCTCGTCCAATTAGGGTTTTTAACCAATCTTATGCATCCAATAAGTGATTTTGTGTCATTGGTTGAACATTTAGGTCATTTTCGTCCTCCCTAGGCTTATTCTCGTCCAATTAGGGTTTTTAACCAATCTTGTGCATCCAATAAGTACATTTGTGTCATTGGTTGAACATTTAGGTCATTTTCTTCCTCCCTAGGCTTATTCTCGTCCAATTAGGGTTTTTAACCAATCTTGTCCATCCAATAAGTGATTTTGTGTCATTGGTTGAACATTTAGGTCATTTTCGTCCTCCCTAGGCTTATTCTCGTCCAATTAGGGTTTTGAACCAATCTTGTGCATCCAATAAGTGATTTTGTGTCATTGGTTGAACATTTAGGTCATTTTCGTCCTCCCAAGGCTTATTCTCGTCAAATTAGGGTTTTTAACCAATCTTGTGCATCCAATAAGTACATTTGTGTCATTGGTTGAATATTTTGGTCATTTTCGTCCTCCCAAGGCTTATTCTCGTCCAATTAGGGTTTTTAACCAATCTTGTGCATCCAATAAGTGATTTTGTGTCATTGGTTGAACATTTAGGTCATTTTCGTCCTCCCAAGGCTTATTCTCGTCCAATTAGGGTTTTTAACCAATCTTGTGCATCCAATAAGTGATTTTGTGTCATTGGTTGAACATTTAGGTCATTTTCGTCTTCCCAAGGCTTATTCTCGTCCAATTAGGGTTTGTAACCAATCTTGTGCATCCAATAAGTGATTTTGTGTCCTTGGTTGAACATTTAGGTCATTTTCGTCCTCCCAAGGCTTATTCTCGTCCAATTAGGGTTTTTAACCAATCTTGTGCATCCAATAAGTGATTTTGTGTCATTGGTTGAACATTTAGGTCATTTTCGTCCTCCCAAGGCTTATTCTCGTCCAATTAGGGTTTTTAACCAATCTTGTGCATCCAATAAATGATTTTGTGTCATTGGTTGAACATTTATGTCATTTTTGTCCTCCCAAGGCTTATTCTCGTCCAATTAGGGTTTTGAACCAATCTTGTGCATCCAATAAGTACATTTGTGTCATGGGTTAATCATTTAAGTCATTTTCGTCCTCCCAAGGCTTATTCTCGTCCAATTAGGGTTTTTAACCAATCTTTTGCATCCAATAAGTACATTTGTGTCATTGGTTGAACATTTAGGTCATTTTCGTCCTCCCAAGGCTTATTCTCGTCCAATTAGGGTTTTTAACCAATCTTGTGCATCCAATAAGTGATTTTGTGTCATTGGTTGAACATTTAGGTCATTTTCGTCCTCCCAAGGCTTATTCTCGTCCAATTAGGGTTTTTAACCAATCTTGTGCATCCAATAAGTACATTTGTGTCATTGGTTGAACATTTAAGTCATTTTTGTCCTCCCAAGGCTTATTCTCGTCCAATTAGGGTTTTTAACCAATCTTGTGCATCCAATAAGTGATTTTGTGTCATTGGTTGAACATTTAGGTCATTTTCGTCCTCCCAAGGCTTATTCTCGTCCAATTAGGGGTGTTAACCAATCTTGTGCATCCAATAAGTACATTTGTGTCATTGGTTGAACATTTAGGTCATTTTCGTCCTCCCAAGGCTTATTCTCGTCCAATTAGGGTTTTTAACCAATCTTGTGCATCCAATAAGTGATTTTGTGTCGTTGGTTGATCATTTAGGTCATTTTTGTCCTCCCAAGGCTTATTCTCGTCCAATTAGGGTTTTTAACCAATCTTGTGCATCCAATAAGTACATTTGTGTCATTGGTTGAACATTTAGGTCATTTTCGTCCTCCCAAGGCTTATTCTCGTCCAATTAGGGTTTTTAACCAATCTTGTGCATGCAATAAGTGATTTTATGTCATTGGTTGAACATTTAGGTCATTTTCTTCCTCCCAAGGCTTATTCTCGTCCAATTAGGGTTTTTAACCAATCTTGTGCATCCAATAAGTGATTTTGTGTCATTGGTTGAACATTTAGGTCATTTTCGTCCTCCCAAGGCTTATTCTCGTCCAATTAGGGTTTTTAACAATTCTTGTGTGCATCCAATAAGTACATTTCTGTCATTGGTTGAACATTTAGGTCATTTTCGTCCTCCCAAGGCTTATTCTCGTCCAATTAGGGTTTTTAACCAATCTTGTGCATCCAATAAGTGATTTTGTGTCATTGGTTAAACATTTAGGTCATTTTCGTCCTCCCTAAGCTTATTCTCGTCCAATTAGGGTTTTTAAACAATCTTGTGTATCCAATAAGTGATTTTGTGTCATTGGTTGAACATTTAGGTCATTTTCGTCCTCCCAAGGCTTATTCTCGTCCAATTAGGGTTTTTAACCAATCTTGTGCATCCAATAAGTGATTTTGTGTCATTGGTTGAACATTTAGGTCATTTTCGTCCTCCCTAGGCTTATTCTCGTCCAATTAGGGTTTTTAACCAATCTTGTGCATCCAATAAGTACATTTGTGTCATTGGTTGAACATTTAGGTAATTTTCGTCCTCCCAATGCTTATTCTCGTCCAATTAGGGTTTTTAACCAATCTTGTGCATCCAATAAGTGATTTTGTGTCATTGGTTGAACATTTAGATCATTTTCGTCCTCCTGAGGCTTATTCTCGTCTAATTAGGGTTTTTAACCAATCTTGTGCATCCAACAAGTACATTTGTGTCATTGGATGAACATTTAGATTATTTTCGTCCTCCCAAGGCTTATTCTCGTCCAATTAGGGTTTTTAACCAATCTTGTGCATCCAATAAGTGATTTTGTGTCATTGGTTGAACATTTAGGTCATTTTCGTCCTCCCTAGGCTTATTCTCGTCCAATTAGGGTTTTTAACCAATCTGGTGCATCCAATAAGTACATTTGTGTCATTGGTTGAACATTTAGGTCATTTATGTCCTCCAAAAGCTTATTCTCGTCCAATTAGGGTTTTTAACCAATCTTGTGCATCCAATAAGTGATTTTGTGTCATTGGTTGAACATTTAGGTCATTTTCGTCCTCTAAAGACTTATTCTCGTCCAATTAGGGTTTTTATCTAATCTTGTGCATCCAATAAGTGATTTTGTGTCATTGGTTGAACATTTAGGTCATTTTCGTCGTCCCAAGGCTTATTGTCGTCCAATTAGGGTTTTTAACCAATCTTGTGCATCCAATAAGTGATTTTGTGTCATTGGTTGAACATTTAGGTCATTTTCGTCCTCCCTAGGCTTATTCTCGTCCAATTAGGGTTTTTAACCAATCTTGTGCATCCAATAAGTACATTTGTGTCATTGGTTGATCATTTAGGTCATTTATGTCCTCCAAAAGCTTATTCTCGTCCAATTAGGGTTTTTAACCAATCTTGTGCATCCAATAAGTACATTTGTGTCATTGGTTGAACATTTAGGTCATTTATGTCCTCCAAAAGCTTATTCTCGTCCAATTAGGGTTTTTAACCAATCTTGTGCATCCAATAAGTAAATTTGTGTCATTGGTTGAACATTTAGGTCATTTTCGTCCTCCCAAGGCTTATTCTCGTCCAATTAGGGTTTTTAACCAATCTTATGCATCCAATAAGTGATTTTGTGTCATTGGTTGAACATTTAGGTCATTTTCGTCCTCCCTAGGCTTATTCTCGTCCAATTAGGGTTTTTTAACAATCTTGTGCATCCAATAAGTGATTTTGTGCCATTGGTTGAACATTTAGGTCATTTTCGTCCTCCCTAGGCTTATTCTCGTCCAATTAGGGTTTTTAAACCAATCTTGTGCATCCAATAAGTGATTTTGTGTCATTGGTTGAACATTTAGGTCATTTTCGTCCTCCCTAGGCTTATTCTCGTCCAATTAGGATTTTTAAACCAATCTTGTGCATCCAATAAGTGATTTTGTGTCATTGGTTGAACATTTAGGTCATTTTCGTCCTCCCTAGGCTTATTCTCGTCCAATTAGGGTTTTTAACCAATCATGCGCATCCAATAAGTGATTTTGTGTCATTGGTTGAACATTTAGGTCATTTTCGTCCTCCCTAGGCTTATTCTCGTCCAATTAGGGTTTTTAACCAATCTTGTGCATCCAATAAGTACATTTGTGTCATTGGTTGAACATTTAGGTCATTTTCGTCCTCCCTAGGCTTATTCTCGTCCAATTAGGGTTTTTAACCAATCTTGTGCATCCAATAAGTACATTTGTGTCATAGGTTGAACATTTAGGTCATTTTCGTCCTCCCAAGGCTTATTATCGTCCAATTAGGGTTTTTAACCAATCTTGTGCATCCAATAAGCGATTTTGTGTCATCGGTTGAACATTTAGGTCATTATCGTCCTCCCTAGGCTTATTCTCGTCCAATTAGGGTTTTTAACCAATCTTGTGCATCCAATAAGTACATTTGTGTCATTGGCTGAACATTTAGGTCATTTTCGTCATCCGTAGGCTTATTCTCGTCCAATTAGGGTTTTTAACCAATCTTGTGCATCCAATAAGTGGTTTTCTGTCATTGGTTGAACATTTAGGTCATTTTCGTCCTCCCAAGGCTTATTCTCGTCCAATTAGGGTTTTTAACCAATCTTGTGCATCCAATAAGTACATTTGTGTCATTGGTTGAACATTTAGGTCATTTTCGTCCTCCCAAGGCTTATTATCGTCCAATTAGGGTTTTTAACCAATCTGGTGCATCCAATAAGCGATTTTGTGTCATCGGTTGAACATTTAGGTCATTATCGTCCTCCCTAGGCTTATTCTCGTCCAATTAGGGTTTTTAACCAATCTTGTGCATCCAATAAGTACATTTGTGTCATTGGCTGAACATTTAGGTCATTTTCGTCATCCGTAGGCTTATTCTCGTCCAATTAGGGTTTTTAACCAATCTTGTGCATCCAATAAGTGGTTTTCTGTCATTGGTTGAACATTTAGGTCATTTTCGTCCTCCCAAGGCTTATTCTCGTCCAATTAGGGTTTTTAACCAATCTTGTGCATCCAATAAGTACATTTGTGTCATTGGTTGAACATTTAGGTCATTTTCGTCCTCCCAAGGCTTATTCTCGTCCAATTAGGGTTTTTAACCAATCTTGTGCATCCGATAAGTACATTTGTGTCATTGGTTGAACATTTATGTCATTTTCGTCCTCCCAAGGCTTGTTTTCGTCCAATTAGGGTTTTTAACCAATCTTGTGCATCCAATAAGTGATTTTGTGTCATTGGTTGAACATTTAGGTCATTTTCGTCCTCCCAAGGCTTATTCTCGTCCAATTAGGGTTTTTAACCAATCTTGTGCATCCAATAAGTGATTTTGTGTCATTGGTTGAACATTTAGGTCATTTTCGTCCTCCCAAGGCTTATTCTCGTCCAATTAGGGTTTTTAACAAATCTTGTGCATCCAATTAGTACATTTGTGTCATTGGTTGAACATTTAGGTCATTTTCGTCCTCCCTAGGCTTATTCTCGTCCAATTACGGTTTTTAACCAATCTTGTGCATCCAATAAGTGATTTGGTGTCATTGGTTGAACATTTAGGTCATTTTCGTCCTCCCAAGGCTTATTCTCGTCCAATTAGGGTTTTTAACCAATCTTGTGCATCCAATAAGTGATTTTGTGTCATTGGTTGAACATTTAGGTCATTTTCGTCCTCCCAAGGCTTATTCTCGTCCAATTAGGGTTTTTGATCAATCTTGTGCATCCAATAAGTACATTTGCGTCATTGGTTGAACATTTAGGTCATTTTCGTCCTCCCAAGGCTTATTCTCGCCCAATCAGGGTTTTTAACCAATCTTGTGCATCCAATAAGTGATTTTGTGTCATTGGTTGAACATTTAGGTCATTTTCGTCCTCCCTAGGCTTATTCTCGTCCAATTAGGGTTTTTAACCAATCTTGTGCATCCAATAAGTACATTTGTGTCATTGGTTGAACATTTAGGTCATTTTCGTCCTCCCTAAGCTTATTCTGGTCCAATTAGGGTTTTTAACCAATCTTGTGCATCCAATAAGTGATTTTGTGTCATTGGTTGAACATTTAGGTCATTTTCGTCCTCCCTAGGCTTATTCTCGTCCAATTAGGGTTTTTAACCAATCTTGTGCATCCAATAAGTACATTTGTGTCATTGGTTGCACATTTAGGTCATTTTCGTCCTCCCAAGGCTTATTCTCGTCCAATTAGGGTTTTTAACCATTCTTGTGCATTCAATAAGTACATTTGTGTCATTGGTTGAACATTTAGGTCATTTTCGTCCTCCCAAGGCTTATTCTCGTCCAATTAGGGTTTTTAACCAATCTTGTGCATCCAATAAGTGATTTTGTGTCATTGGTTGAACATTTATGTCATTTTCGTCCACCCAAGGCTTATTCTCGTCCAATTAGGGTTTTTAAACAATCTTGTGCATCCAATAAGCGATTTTGTGTCATTGGTTAAACATTTAGGTCATTTTCGTCCTCCCTAGGCTTATTCTCTTCCAATTAGGGTTTTGAACCAATCTTGTGCATCCAATAAGTGATTTTGTGTCATTGTTTGAACATTTAGGTAATTTTTATCCTCCCAAGGCTTATTCTCGTCCAATTAGGGTTTTTAACCAATCTTGTGCATCCAATATGTGATTTTCTGTCATTGGTTGAACATTTAGGTCATTTTCGTCCTCCCAAGGTTTATTCTCGTCCAATTAGGGTTTTTAACAAATCTTGTGCATCCAGTACATACATTTGTGTCATTGGTTGAACATTTAGGTCATTTTCATCCTCCCAAGGCTTATTCTCTTCCAATTAGGGTTTTTAACCAATCTTGTGCATCCAATAAGCGATTTTGTGTCATTGGTTGAACATTTAGGTCATTTTCGTCCTCCCTAGGCTTATTCTCGTCCAATTAGGGTTTTGAACCAATCTTGTGCATCCAATAAGTGATTTTGTGTCATTGTTTGAACATTTAGGTCATTTTCGTCCTCCCAAGGCTTATTCTCGTCCAATTACGATTTTGAACCAATCTTGTGCATCCAATAAGTGATTTTGTGTCATTGGTTGAACATTTAGGTCATTTTCGTCCTCCCTAGGCTTATTCTCGTCCAATTAGGGTTTTTAACCAATCTTGTGCATCCAATAAGTACATTTGTGTCATTGGTTGAACATTTAGGTCATTTTCGTCCTCCCAAGGCTTATTCTCGTCCAATTAGGGTTTTTAACCAATCTTGTGCATCCAATAAGTACATTTGTGTCATTGGTTGAACATTATGGTCATTTCTTCCTCCCAAAGCTTATTCTCGTCCAATTAGGGTTTTTAACCAATCTTGTGCATCCAATAAGTACATTTGTGTCATTGGTTGAACATTTAGGTCATTTTTGTCCTCCCAAGGCTTATTCTCGTCCAATTAGGGTTTTTAACCAATCTTATGCATCCAATAAGTGATTTTGTGTCATTGGTTGAACATTTAGGTCATTTTCGTCCTCCCTAGGCTTATTCTCGTCCAATTAGGGTTTTTAACCAATCTTGTGCATCCAATAAGTACATTTGTGTCATTGGTTGAACATTTAGGTCATTTTCGTCCCCCCTAGGCTTATTCTCGTCCAATTAGGGTTTTTAACCAATCTTGTGCATCCAATAAGTGATTTTGTGTCATTGGTTGAACATTTAGGACATTTTCGTACTCCCAAGGCTTATTCTCGTCCAATTACGGGTTTTAACCAATCTTGTGCATCCAATAAGTGATTTTGTGTCATTGGTTGAACATTTAGATCAACTTCGTCCTCCCTAGGCTTATTCTCGTCCAATTAGGGGTTTTAACCAATCTTGTGCATCCAATAAGTACATTTGTGTCATTGGTTGAACATTTAGGTCATTTTCGTCCCTCCTAGGCTTATTCTTGTCCAATTAGGGTTTTTAACCAATCTTGTGCATCCCATAAGTGATTCTGTGTCATTGGTTAAACATTTAGGTCATTTTCGTACTCCCAAGGCTTATTCTCGTCCAATTACGGGTTTTAACCAATCTTGTGCATCCAATAAGTGATTTTGTGTCATTGGTTGAACATTTAGATCATTTTCGTCCTCCCTAGGCTTATTCTCGTCCAATTAGGGGTTTTAACCAATCTTGTGCATCCAATAAGTACATTTGTGTCATTGGTTGAACATTTAGGTCATTTTCGTCCCCCCTAGGCTTATTCTCGTCCAATTAGGGTTTTGAACCAATCTTGTGCATCCAATAAGTAAATTTGTGTCATTGGTTGAACATTTAGGTCATTTTCGTCCTCCCTAGGCTAATTCTCATCCAATTAGAGTTTTTAACCAATCTTGTGCATCCAATAAGTGATTTTGTGTCATTGGTTGAACATTTAGGTCATTTTCGTCCTCCCAATGCTTATTCTCGTCCAATTACGGTTTTTAACCAATCTTGTGCATCCAATAAGTACATTTGTGTCATTGGTTGAACATTTAGGTTATTTTCGTCCTCTCAAGGCTTATTCTCGTCCAGTTACGGTTTTTAACCAATCTTGTGCATCCAATAAGTACATTTGTGTCATTGGTTGAACATTTAGGTAATTTTCGTTCTCCCAATGCTTATTCTCGTCCAATTAGGGTTTTTAACCAATCTAGTCCATCCAATAAGTGATTTTGTGTCATTGGTTGAACATTTAGGTCATTTTCGTCCTCCCCATGCTTATTCTCGTCCAATTAGGGTTTGTAACCAATCTTGTGCATCCAATAAGTGATTTTGTGTCATTGGTTGAACATTTAGATCATTTTCGTCTTCCCTAGGCTTATTCTCATCCAATTAGGGGTTTTAACCAATCTTGTGCATCCAATAAGTACATTTGTGTCATTGGTTGAATATTTAGGTCATTTTCGTCCCCCCTAGGCTTATTCTCGTCCAATTAGGGTTTTTAACCAATCTTGTGCATCCAATAAGTGATTTTGTGTCATTGGTTGAACATTTAGGTCATTTTCGTACTCCCAAGGCTTATTCTCGTCCAATTACGGGTTTTAACCAATCTTGTGCATCCAATAAGTGATTTTGTGTCATTGGTTGAACATTTAGATCATTTTCGTCCTCCCTAGGCTTATTCTCGTCCAATTAGGTGTTTTAACCAATCTTGTGCATCCAATAAGTACATTTGTGTCATTGGTTGAACATTTAGGTCATTTTCGTCCCTCCTAGGCTTATTCTCGTCCAATTAGGGTTTTTAACCAATCTTGTGCATCCAATAAGTGATTCTGTGTCATTGGTTGAACATTTAGGTCATTTTCGTACTCCCAAGGCTTATTCTCGTCCAATTACGGGTTTTAACCAATCTTGTGCATCCAATAAGTGATTTTGTGTCATTGGGTTAATATTTAGATCATTTTCGTCCTCCCTAGGCTTATTCTCGTCCAATTAGGGGTTTTAACCAATCTTGTGCATCCAATAAGTACATTTGTGTCATTGGTTGAACATTTAGGTCATTTTCGTCCCCCTTAGGCTTATTCTCGTCCAATTAGGGTTTTTAACCAATCTTGTGCATCCAATAAGTGATTTTGTGTCATTGGTTGAACATTTAGATCATTTTCGTCCTCCCAAGGCTTATTCTCGTCCAATTAGGGTTTTTAACCAATCTTGTGCATCCAATAAGTACATTTGTGTCATTGGTTGAACATTTAGGTAATTTTCGTTCTCCCAATGATTATTCTCGTCCAATTAGGGTTTTTTACCAATCTAGTGCATCCAATAAGTGATTTTGTGTCATTGGTTGAACATTTAGGTCATTTTCGTCCTCCCAAAGCTTATTCTTATCCAATTAGGGTTTTTAACCAATCTTGTGCATCCAATAAGTGATTTTGTGTCATTGGTTGAACATTTAGATCATTTTCGTCTTCCCTAGGCTTATTCTCATCCAATTAGGGGTTTTAA
>JBBPBP010000220.1:0-37230 GCA_037974735.1 Cicer chorassanicum
TCCCTAGGCTTATTCTCGTCCAATTAGGGTTTTTAACCAATCTTGTGCATCCAATAAGTGATTTTGTGTCGTTGGTTGAACCTTTAGGTCATTTTCGTACTCCCAAGGCTTATTCTCGTCCAATTACGGTTTTTAAGCAATCTTGTGCATCCAATAAGTACATGTGTGTCATTGGTTGAACATTTAGGTCATTTTCGTCCTCCCAAGGCTTATTCTCGTCCAATTAGGGTTTTTAACCAATATTGTGCATCAAATAAGTGATTTTGTGTCATTGGTTGAACATTTACGTCATTTTCGTCCTCCCTAGGCTTATTCTCGTCCAATTAGGGTTTTTAACCAATCTTGTGCATCCAATAAGTATTTTTGTGTCATTGGTTGAACATTTAGGTCATTTTCATCCTCCCAAGGCTTATTCTCGTCCAATTAGGGTTTTTAACCAATCTTGTGCATCCAATAAGTACATTTGTGTCATTGGTTGAACATTTAGGTCATTTTCGTCCTCCCAAGGCTAATTCTCGTCCAATTAGGGTTTTAAACCAATCTTGTGCATCCAATAAGTGATTTTGTGTCATTGGTTGAACATTTAGGTCATTTTCGTCCTCCCTAGGCTTATTCTCGTCCAATTAGGGTTTTCAACCAATCTTGTGCATCCAATAAGTACATTTGTGTCACCGGTTGAACATTTAGGTCATTTTCGTCCTCCTAAGGCTTATTCTCGTCCAATTATGGTTTTAACCAATCTTGTGCATCCAATAATTGATTTTCTGTCATTGGTTGAACATTTAGGTCATTTTCGTCCTCCCTAGGCTTCTTCTCGTCCAATTAGGGTTTTTAACCAATCTTGTGCATCCAATAAGTACATTTGTGTCATTGGTTGAACATTTAGGTCATTTTCGTCCTCCCTAGGCTTATTCTCGTCCAATTAGGGTTTTTAACCAATCTTGTGCATCCAATAATTACATTTGTGTCATTGGTTGAACATTTAGGTCATTTTCGTCCTCCCAATGCTTATTCTCGTCCAATTAGGGTTTTTAACCAATCTTGTGCATCCAATAAGTGATTTTGTGTCATTGGTTGAACATTTAGGTCATTTTCGTCCTCCCAAGGCTTATTCTCGTCCTATTAGGGGTTTTAACCAATCTTGTGCATCCAATAACTACATTTGTGTCAATTGTTGAACATTTAGGTCGTTTTCGTCCTCCCAAGGCTTATTCTCGTCCAATTAGGGTTTTTAACCAATCTTGTGCATCCAATAAGTACATTTGTGTCATTGGTTGAACATTTAGGTCATTTTCGTCCTCCCAAGGCTTATTCTCGTCCAATTAGGGTTTTTAACCAATGTTGTGCATCCAATTAGTACATTTGTGTCATTGGTTGAACATTTAGGTCATTTTAGTTCTCCCAAGGCTGATTCTCGTCCAATTAGGGTTTTTAACCAATCTTGTGCATCCAATAAGTGATTTTGTGTCATTGGTTGAACATTTAGGTCATTTTCGTCCTCCCAAGGCTTATTCTCGTCCAATTAGGGTTTTTAACCAATCTTGTGCATCCAATAAGTGATTTTGTGTCATTGGTTGAACATTTAGGTCATTTTCGTCCTCCCAAGGCTTATTCTCGTCCAATTAGGGTTTTTAACCAATCTTGTAAATCCAATAAGTACATTTGTGTCATTGGTTGAATATTTAGGTCATTTTCGTCCTCCCAAGGCTTATTCTCGTCCAATTAGGGTTTTTAACCAATCTTGTGCATCCAATAAGTGATTTCATGTCATTGGTTGAACATTTAGGTCATTTTCTTCCTCCCAAGGCTTATTCTCGTCCAATTAGGGTTTTTAACCAATCTTGTGCATCCAATAAGTACATTTGTGTCATTGGTTGAACATTTAGGTCATTTTCGTCCTCCCAAGGCTTATTCTCGTCGAATTAGGGTTTTTAACCAATCTTGTGCTTCCAATAAGTGATTTTGTGTCATTGATTGAACATTTAGGTCATTTTCGTCCTCCCAATGCTTATTCTCGTCCAATTAGGGTTTTTAACCAATCTTGTGCATCCAATAAGTACATTTGTGTCATTGGTTGAACATTTAGGTCATTTTCGTCCTCCCAAGGCTTATTCTCGTCCAATTAGGGTTTTTAACCAATCTTGTGCATCCAATAAGTGCTTTTTTGTCATTGGTTGAACATTTAGGTCATTTTCGTCCTCCCAAGGCTTATTCTCGTCCAATTAGGGTTTTTAACCAATCTTGTGCATCCAATAAGTGATTTTGTGTCATTGGTTGAACATTTAGGTCATTTTCGTCCTCCCAAGGCTTATTCTCGTCCAATTAGGGTTTTTAACCAATCTTGTGCATCCAATAAGTGATTTTGTGTCATTGGTTAAACATTTAGGTCATTTTCGGCCTCCCAAGGCTTATTCTCGTCCAATTAGGGTTTTTAACCAATCTTGTGCATCCAATAAGTAAATTTGTGTCATTGGTTGAACATTTAGGTCATTTTCGTCCTCCCAAGGCTTATTCTCGTCCAATTAGGGTTTTTAACCAATCTTGTGCATCGAATAAGTGATTTTGTGTCATTGGTTGAACATTTAGGTCATTTTAGTCCTCCCTAGGCTTATTCTCGTCCAATTAGGGTTTTTAACCAATCTTGTGCATCCAATAAGTGATTTTGTGTCATTGGTTGAACATTTAGGTCATTTTCGTCCTCCCTAGGCTTATTCTCGTCCAATTAGGGTTTTTAACCAGTCTTGTGCATCAAATAAGTGATTTTGTGTCATTGGTTGAACATTTAGGTCACTTTCGTCCTCCAAAGGCTTATTGTCGTCCAATTAGGGTTTTTAACTAATCTTGTGCATCCAATAAGTAAATTTGTGTCATTGGTTGAACATTTAGGTCATTTTCGTCCTCCCAAGGCTTATTCTCGTCCAATTAGGGTTTTTAACCAATCTTGTGCATCCAATAAGTGATTTTGTGTCATTGGTTGAACATTTAGGTCATTTTCGTCCTCCCAAGGCTTATTCTCGTCCAATTAGGGTTTTTAACCAATCATGTGCATCCAATAAGTACATTTGTGACATTGGTTGAACATTTAGGTCATTTTCGTCCTCCCAAGGCTTATTCTCGTCCAATTAGGGTTTTTAACCAATCTTGTGCATCCAATAAGTACATTTGTGTCATTGGTTGAACATTTAGGTCATTTTCGTCCTCCCAAGGCTTATTCTTATCCAATTATGGTTTTTAACCAATCTTGTGCATCCAATAAGTGATTTTGTGTCATTGGTTGAACATTTAGGTCATTTTCGTTCTCCCAAGGCTTATTCTCGTCCAATTAGGGTTTTTAACCAATCTTGTGCATCCAATAACTACATTTGTGTCATTGGTTGAACATTTAGGTCATTTTCGTCCTCCCAATGCTTATTCTCGTCCAATTAGGGTTTTTAACCAATCTTGTGCATCCAATAAGTGATTTTGTGTCATTGGTTGAACATTTAGGTCATTCTCGTCCAATTAGGGTTTTTAACCAATCTTGTGCATCCAATAAGTGATTTTGTGTCATTGGTTGAACATTTAGGTCATTTTCGTCCTCCCAAGGCTTATTCTCGTCCAATTAGGGTTTTTAACCAATCTTGGGCATCCAATAAGTACATTTGTGTCATTGGTTGAACATTTATGTCATTTTCGTCCTCCCAAGGCTTATTCTCGTCCAATTAGGGTTTTTAACCAATCTTGTGCATCCAATAAGTACATTTGTGTCATTGGTTGAACATTTAGGTCATTTTCGTCCTCCCTAGGATTTTTCTCGTCCAATTAGGGTTTTTAACCAATCTTGTGCATCCAATAAGTGATTTTGTGTCATTGGTTGAACATTTAGGTCATTTTCGTCCTCCCAAGGCTTATTCTCGTCCAATTAGGGTTTTTAACCAATCTTGTGCATCCAATAAGTGATTTTGTGTCATTGGTTGAACATTTAGGTCATTTTCGTCCTCCCAAGGCTTATTCTCGTCCAATTAGGGTTTTTAACCAATCTTGTGCATCCAATAAATGATTTTGTGTCATTGGTTGAACATTTATGTCATTTTTGTCCTCCCAAGGCTTATTCTCGTCCAATTAGGGTTTTGAACCAATCTTGTGCATCCAATAAGTACATTTGTGTCATGGGTTAATCATTTAAGTCATTTTCGTCCTCCCAAGGCTTATTCTCGTCCAATTAGGGTTTTTAACCAATCTTTTGCATCCAATAAGTACATTTGTGTCATTGGTTGAACATTTAGGTCATTTTCGTCCTCCCAAGGCTTATTCTCGTCCAATTAGGGTTTTTAACCAATCTTGTGCATCCAATAAGTGATTTTGTGTCATTGGTTGAACATTTAGGTCATTTTCGTCCTCCCAAGGCTTATTCTCGTCCAATTAGGGTTTTTAACCAATCTTGTGCATCCAATAAGTGATTTTGTGTCATTGGTTGAACATTTAGGTCATTTTCGTACTCCCAAGGCTTAGCCTCGTCATATTAGGGATTTTAACCAATCTTGTGCATACAATAAGTGATTTTGTGTCATTGGTTGAACATTTAGGTCATTTTCGTCCTTCCTAGGCTTATTCTCGTCCAATTAGGGTTTTTAACCAATCTTGTGCATCCAATAAGTACATTTGTGTCATTGGTTTAACATTTAGGTCATTTTCGTCCTCCTAAGGCTTATTCTCGTCCAATTAGGGTTTTTAACCAATCTTGTGCATCCAATAAGTGATTTTGTGTCATTGGTTGAACATTTAGGTCATTTTCGTCCTCCCAAGGCTTATTCTCGTCCAATTAGGGTTTTTAACCAATCTTGTGCATCCAATAAGTACTTTTGTGTCATTGGTTGAACATTTAGGTCATTTTCGTCCTCACAAGGCTTATTCTCGTCCAATTAGGGTTTTTAACCAATCTTGTGCATCCAATAAGTGATTTTGTGTCATTGGTTGAACATTTAGGTCATTTTCGTCCTCCTAAGGCTTATTCTCGTCCAATTAGGGTTTTAACCAATCTTGTGCATCCAATAATTGATTTTGTGTCATTGGTTGAACATTTAGGTCATTTTCGTCCTCCCTAGGCTTATTCTCGTCCAATTAGGGTTTTCAGCCAATCTTGTGCATCCAATAAGTACATTTGTGTCACTGGTTGAACATTTAGGTCATTTTCGTTCTCCCAATACTTATTCTCGTCCAATTAGGGTTTTTAACCAATCTTGTGCATCCAATAAGTGATTTTGTGTCATTGGTTGAACATTTAGGTCATTTTCGTCCTCCCAAGGCTTATTCTCGTCCAATTAGGGTTTTTAACCTATCTTGTGCATCGAATAAGTGATTTTGTGTCATTGGTTGAACATTTAGGTCATTTTAGTCCTCCCTAGGCTTATTCTCGTCCAATTAGGGGTTTTAACCAATTTTGTGCATCCAATAAATACGTTTGTGTCATTGGTTGAACATTTAGGTCATTTTTCGTCCTCCCAATGCTTATTCTCGTCCAATTAGGGTTTTTAACCAATCTTGTGCATCCAATAAGTGATTTTGTGTCATTGGTTGAACATTTAGATCGTTTTCGTCCTCCCAATGCTTATTCTCGTCCAATTAGGGTTTTTAACCAAACTTGTGCATCCAATAAGTACATTTGTGTCATTGGTTGAACATTTAGGTCATTTTCGTCCTCCTTAGACTTATATTCGTCCAATTAGGGGTTTTAACCAATCTTGTGCATCCAATAAGTACATTTGTGTCATTGGTTGAACATTTAGGTCATTTTCGTCCTCCCTAGGCTTATTCTCGTCCAATTAGGGTTTTTAACCAATCTTGTGCATCCAATACGTACATTTGTGTCATTGGTTGAATATTTAGGTCATTTTCGTCCTCCCAAGGCTTATTCTCGTCCAATTAGGGTTTTTAACCAATCTTGTGCATCCAATAAGTGATTTTGTGTCATTGGTTGAACATTTAGGTCATTTTCGTCCTCCCAAGGCTTATTCTCGTCCAATTAGGGTTTTTAACCAATCTTGTGCATCCAATAAGTGATTTTGTGTCATTGGTTGAACATTTAGGTAATTTTCGTCCTACCTAGGCTTATTCTCGTCCAATTAGGGTTTTTAACCAATCTTGTGCATCCAATAAGTGATTTTGTGTCATTGGTTGAACATTTAGGTCATTTTCGTCCTCCCTAGGCTTATTCTCGTCCAATTAGGGTTTTTAACCAATCTTGTGCATCCAATAAGTACATTTGTGTCATTGGATGAACATTTTGGTCATTTTCGTCCTCCCTAGGCTTATTCTCGTCCAATTAGGGTTTTTAACCAATCTTGTGCATCCAATAAGTGATTTTGTGTCATTGGTTGAACATTTAGGTCATTTTTGTCCTTCCAAGGCTTATTATCGTCCAATTAGGGTTTTTAACCAATCTTGTGCATCTAATAAGTACATTTGTGTCATTGGTTGAACATTTTGGTCATTTTCGTCCTCCCTAGGCTTATTCTCGTATAAATTAGGGTTTTTAACCAATCTTGTGCATCCAATAAGTGATTTTGTGTCATTGGTTGAACATTTAGGTCATTTTCGTCCTTCCAAGGCTTATTATCGTCCAATTAGGGTTTATAACAAATCTTGGGCATCCAATAATTACATTTGTGTCATTGGTTGAACATTTAGGTCATTTTCGTCCTCCCAATGCTTATTCTCGTCCAATTAGGGTTTTTAACCAATCTTGTGCATCCAATAAGTGATTTTGTGTCATTGGTTGAACATTTAGGTCATTTTCGTCCTCCCAAGGCTTATTCTCGTCCAATTAGGGTTTTTAACTAATGTTGTGCATCAAATAAGTGATTTTGTGTCATTGGTTGAACATTTAGGTCATTTTAGTCCTCCCTAGGCTTATTCTCGTCCAATTAGGGTTTTTAACCAATCTTGCGCATCCAATAAGTACATTTGTGTCATTGGTTGAAGATTTAGGTCATTTTCATCCTCCCAATGCTTATTCTCGTCAAATTAGGGTTTTTAACCAATCTTGTTCATCCAATAAGTGATTTTGAGTCATTGGTTGAACATTTAGATCATTTTCGTCCTCCCTACGCTTATTCTCGTCCAATTAGGGTTTTTAACCAATCTTGTGCATCCAATAAGTGATTTTGTGTCATTGGTTGAACATTTAGGTCATTTTCGTCCTCCCAAGGCTTATTCTCGTCCAATTAGGGTTTTTAACCAATCTTGTGCATCCAATAAGTGATTTTTTGTCATTGGTTGAACATTTAGGTCATTTTCGTCCTCCCTATGCTTATTCTCGTCCAATTAGGGTTTTTAACCAATCTTGTGCATCCAATAAGTGATTTTATGTCATTGGTTTAACATTTAGGTCATTTTCGTCCTCCCAAGACTTATTCTCGTCCAATTAGGGTTTTTAACCAATCTTGTGCATCCAATAAGTGATTTTCTGTCATTGGTTTAACATTTAGGTCATTTTCGTCCTCCCAAGACTTATTCTCGTCCAATTAGGGTTTTTAACCAATCTTGTGCATCCAATAAGTGATTTTGTGTCATTGGTTGAACATTTAGGTCATTTTCGTCCTCCCAAGGCTTATTCTCGTCCAATTAGGGTTTTTAACCAATCTTGTGCATCCAATAAGTGATTTTGTGTCATTGGTTGAACATTTAGGTCATTTTTGTCTTCCCAAGACTTATTCTCGTCCAATTAGGGTTTTTAACCAATCTTGTGCATCCAATAAGTGATTTTGTGTCATTGGTTGAACATTTAGGTCATAATTTCGTCCTCCCAAGGCTTATTCTCGTCCAATTAGGGTTTTTAACCAATCTTGTGCATCCAATAAGTGATTTTGTGTCATTGGTTGAACATTTAGGTCATTTTCGTCCTCCCAAGGCTTATTCTCGTCCAATTAGGGTTTTTAACCAATCTTGTGCATCCAATAAGTACTTTTGTGTCATTGGTTGAACATTTACGTCATTTTCGTCCTCCCAAGGCTTATTCTCGTCCAATTAGGGTTTTTAACCAATCTTGTGCATCCAATAAGTGATTTTGTGTCATTGGTTGAACATTTAGGTCATTTTCGTCCTCCCAAGGCTTATTCTCGTCCAATTAGGGTTTTTAACCAATCTTGTGCATCCAATAAGTGATTTTGTGTCATTGGTTAAACATTTAGGTCATTTTTCGTCCTCCCAAGGCTTATTCTCGTCCAATTAGGGTTTTTAACCAATCTTGTGCATCCAATAAGTGATTTTGTGTCATTGGTTGAACATTTAGGTCATTTTCGTCCTCCCAAGGCTTATTCTCGTCCAATTAGGGTTTTTAACCAATCTTGTGCTTCCAATAAGTTATTTTGTGTCATTGGTTGAACATTTAGGTCATTTTCGTCCTCCCAAGGCTTATTCTCGTCCAATTAGGGTTTTTAACCAATCTTGTGCATCCAATAAGTACATTTGTGTCATTGGTTGAACATTTATGTCATTTTTGTCCTCCCAAGGCTTATTCTCGTCCAATTAGGGTTTTTAACCAATCTTGTGCATCCAATAAGTGATTTTGTGTCATTGGTTGAACATTTAGGTCATTTTCGTCCTCCCAAGGCTTATTCTCGTCCAATTAGGGTTTTTAACCAATCTTGTGCATCCAATAAGTGATTTTGTGTCATTAGTTGAACATTTAGGTCATTTTCGTCCTCCCAACGCTTATTCACGTCAAATTAGGGTTTTTAACCAATCTTGTGCATACAATAAGTGATTTTGTGTCATTGGTTGAACAATTAGGTCATTTTGGTCCTCCCAAGGCTTATTCTCGTCCAATTAGGGTTTTTAACCCATCTTGTGCATCCAATAACTACATTTGTGTCATTGGTTGAACATTTAGGCCATTTTCGTCCTCCCTAGGCTTATTCTCGTCCAATTAGGGGTTTTAACCAATCTTGTGCATCCAATAAGTGATTTTGTGTCATTGGTTGAACATTTAGGTCATTTTCGTCCTCCCAAGGCTTATTCTCGTCCAATTAGGGTTTTTAACCAATCTTGTGCATCCAATAAGTGATTTTGTGTCATTAGTTGAACATTTAGGTCATTTTCGTCCTCCCAACGCTTATTCACGTCAAATTAGGGTTTTTAACCAATCTTGTGCATACAATAAGTGATTTTGTGTCATTGGTTGAACATTTAGGTCATTTTTGTCCTCCCTAGGCTTATTCTCGTCCAATTAGGGTTTTTAACCAATCTTGTGCATCCAATAAGTGATTTTGTGTCATTGGTTGAACAATTAGGTCATTTTGGTCCTCCCAAGGCTTATTCTCGTCCAATTAGGGTTTTTAACCCATCTTGTGCATCCAATAACTACATTTGTGTCATTGGTTGAACATTTAGGCCATTTTCGTCCTCCCTAGGCTTATTCTCGTCCAATTAGGGGTTTTAACCAATCTTGTGCATCCAATAAGTGATTTTGTGTCATTGGTTGAACATTTAGGTCATTTTCGTCCTCCCAAGGCTTATTCTCGTCCAATTAGGGTTTTTAACCAATCTTGTGCATCCAATAAGTGATTTTGTGTCATTAGTTGAACATTTAGGTTATTTTCGTCCTCCCAACGCTTATTCACGTCAAATTAGGGTTTTTAACCAATCTTGTGCATACAATAAGTGATTTTGTGTCATTGGTTGAACATTTAGGTCATTTTCGTCCTCCCTAGGCTTATTCTCGTCCAATTAGGGTTTTTAACCAATCTTGTGCATCCAATAAGTGATTTTGTGTCATTGGTTGAACATTTAGGTCATTTTCGTCCTCCCTATACTTATTCTCGTCCAATTAGGGTTTTTCACCAATCTTGTGCATCCAATAAGTACACTTGTGTCATTGGTTGAACATTTAGGTCATTTTCGTCCTCCCAAGGCTTATTCTCGTCCAATTAGGGTTTTTAACCAATCTTGTGCATCCAATAAGTGATTTTGTGTCATTGGTTGAACATTTAGGTCATTTTCGTACTCCTTATGCTTATTCTCGTCCAATTAGGGTTTTTAACCAATCTTGTGCATCCAATAAGTACATTTGTGTCATTGGTTGAACATTTAGGTCATTTTCGTCCTCCCTAGGCTTATTCTCGTCCAATTAGGGTTTTTAACCAATCTTGTGCATCCAATAAGTGATTTTGTGCCATTTGTCGAACATTTAGGTCATTTTCGTCCTCCCAAGGCTTATTCTCGTCCAATTAGGGTTTTTAACCAATCTTGTGCATCCAATAAGTACATTTGTGTCATTGGTTGAACATTTAGGTCATTTTCGTCCTCCCTAGGCTTATTCTCGTCCAATTAGGGTTTTTAACCAATCTTGTGCATCCAATAAGTACATTTGTGTCATTGGTTGAACATTTAGGTCACTTTTGTCCTCCCAATGCTTATTCTCGTCCAATTAGCGTTTTTAACCAATCTTGTGCATCCAATAAGTGATTTTGTGTCATTGGTTGAACATTTAGGTCATTTTCGTCCTCCTAAGGCTTATTCTCGTCCAATTAGGGTTTTAACCAATCTTGTGCATCCAATAATTGATTTTCTGTCATTGGTTGAACATTTAGGTCATTTTCATCCTCCCTAGGCTTATTCTCATCCAATTAGGGTTTTTAACCGATCTTGTGCATCCAATAAGTACATTTGTGTCATTGGATGAACATTCAGGTCATTTTCGTCCTCCCAAGGCTTATTCTCGTCCAATTAGGGTTTTTAACCAATCTTGTGCATCCAATAAGTGATTTTGTGTCATTGGTTGAACATTTAGGTCATTTTCGTCCTCCCAAGGCTTATTCTCGTCCAATTAGGGTTTTTAACCAATCTTGTGCATCCAATAAGTGATTTTGTGTCATTGGTTAAACATTTAGGTCATTTTCATCCTCCCTAGGCTTATGCTCGTCCAATTAGGGTTTTTAACCAATCTTGTGCATCCAATAAGTACATTTGTGTCATTGGTTGAACATTTAGGTCATTTTCGTCCTCCCTAGGCTTATTCTCGTCCAATTAGGGTTTTTAACCAATCTTGTGCATCCAATAAGTACATTTGTGTCATTGGTTGAACATTTAGGTCATTTTCGTCCTCCCAAGGCTTATTCTCGACCAATTAGGATTTTTAACCAATCTTGTGCATCCAATAAGTGATTTTGTGTCATTGGTTGAATATTTAGGTCCTTTTCGTCCTCCGAAGGCTTATTCTCGTCCAATTAGGGTTTTTAACCCATCTTGTGCATCCAATAAGTGATTTTGTGTCATTGATTGAACATTTAGGTCATTGTCGTCCTCCCTAGGCTTATTCGCTTCCAATTAGGGTTTTTAACCAATCTTGTGCATCCAATAAGTGATTTTGTGTCATTGGTTGAACATTTAGGTCATTTTCGTCCTCCCTAGGCTTATTCTCGTCCAATTAGGGTTTTTAACCAATCTTGTGCATCCAATAAGTACATTTGTGTCATTGGTTGAACATTTAGGTCATTTTCGTCCTCCCAAGGCTTATTCTCGTCCAATTAGGGTGTTTAACCATTCTTGTGCATCCAATAAGTAATTTTTTGTCATTGGTTGAACATTTAGGTCATTTTCGCCTCCCTAGGCTTATTCTCGTCCACTTAGGGTTTTTAACCAATCTTGTGCATCCAATAAGTGATTTTGTGTCATTGGTTTAACATTTAGGTCATTTTTGTCCTCCCTAGGCTTATTCTCGTTCAATTAGGGTTTTTAACCAATCTTGTGCGTCAAATAAGTGATTTTGTGTCATTGGTTGAACATTTAGGTCATTTTCGTCCTCCCTAGGCTTATTCTCGTCCAATTAGGGTTTTTAACCAATCTTGTGCATCCAATAAGTACATTTGTGTCATTGGTTGAACATTTAGGTCATTTTCGTCCTCCCAAGGCTTATTCTCGACCAATTAGGGTTTTTAACCAATCATGTGCATTCAATAAGTGATTTTGTGTCATTGGTTAAACATTTAGATCATTTTCGTCCTCCCTAGGCTTATTCTCGTCCAATTAGGGTTTTTAACCAATCTTGTGCATCCATTAAGTGATTTTGTGTCATTGGTGGAACATTTAGGTCATTTTCGTCCTCCCTAGGCTTATTCTCGTCCAATTAGGGTTTTTAACAAATCTTGTGCATCCATTAAGTGATTTTTTGTCATTGGTTGAACATTTAGGTCATTTTCGTCCTCCCTAGGCTTATTCTCGTCCAATTAGGGTTTTTAACCAATCTTGTGCATCCAATAAGTACATTTGTGTCATTGGTTGAACATTTAGGTCATTTTCGTCCTCCCAAGGCTTATTCTCGTCCAATTAGGGTTTTTAACCAATGTTGTGCATCCAATAAGTACATTTGTTTCATTGTTTGAACATTTAGGTCATTTTCGTCCTCCCTAGGCTTATTCTCGTCCAATTAGGGTTTTTAACCAATCTTGTGCATCCAATAAGTACATTTGTGTCATTGGTTGAACATTTAGGTCATTTTCGTCCTCCCAAGGCTTATTCTCGTCCAATTAGGGTTTTTAACAAATTTTGTGCATCCAATAAGTACATTTGTGTCATTGGTTGAACATTTAGGTCATTTTCGTCCTCCCTAGGCTTATTCTCGTCCAATTAGGGTTTTTAACCAATCTTGTGCATCCAATAAGTACATTTGTGTCATTGGTTGAACATTTAGGTCATTTTCGTCCTCCCAAGGCTTATTCTCGTACAATTAATGGTTTTAACCAATCTTGTGCATCCAATAAGTGATTTTGTGTCTTTGGTTGAACATTTAGGTAATTTGCGTTCCCCCTTGGCTTATTCTCATCCAATTAGGGTTTTTAACCAATCTTGTGCATCCAATAAGTACATTTGTGTCATTGGTTGAACATTTAGGTCATTTTCGTCCTCCCTAGGCTTATTCTCGTCCAATTAGGGTTTTTAACCAATCTAGTGCATCCAATAAGTACATTAGTGTCATTGGTTGAACATTTAGGTCATTTTCGTCCTCTTTAGGCTTATTCTCGTCCAATTAGGGTTTTTAACCAATCTAGTGCATCCACTAAGTGATTTTGTGTCATTGGTTGAACATTTAGATCATTTTCGTCCTCCCAAGGCTTATTCTCGTCCAATTAGGGTTTTTAACCAATCTTGTGCATCCAATAAGTACATTTGTGTCATTGGTTGAACATTTAGGTCATTTTCGTCCTCCCTAGGCTTATTCTCGTCCAATTAGGGGTTTTAACCAATCTTGTGCATCCAATAAGTACATTTGTGTCATTGGTTGAACATTTAGGTCAGTTTCGTCCTCCCTAGGCTTATTCTCGTCCAATTAGGGTTTTTAACCAATCTTGTGCATCCAATAAGTGATTTTGTGTCATTGGTTGAACATTTAGATCATTTTCGTCCTCCCAATGCTTATTCTCGTCCAATTAGGGTTTTTAACCAAACTTGTGCATCCAACAAGTACATTTGTGTCATTGGTTGAACATTTAGGTCATTTTCGTCCTCCCT
Organism: Cicer chorassanicum; assembly: GCA_037974735.1. Classification (NCBI taxonomy): domain Eukaryota; kingdom Viridiplantae; phylum Streptophyta; class Magnoliopsida; order Fabales; family Fabaceae; genus Cicer; species Cicer chorassanicum. The sequence goes on from JBBPBP010000220.1 coordinate 13,486, forward strand.
AGACTTATATTCGTCCAATTAGGGGTTTTAACCAATCTTGTGCATCCAATAAGTACATTTGTGTCATTGGTTGAACATTTAGGTCATTTTCGTCCTCCCTAGGCTTATTCTCGTCCAATTAGGGTTTTTAACCAATCTTGTGCATCCAATAAGTACATTTGTGTCATTGGTTGAACATTTAGGTCATTTTTGTCCTCCCAAGGTTTATTCTCGTCCAATTAGGGTTTTTAGTCAATCTTGTGCATCCAATAAGTGATTTTGTGTCATTGGTTGAACATTTAGGTCATTTTCGTCCTCCCAAGGCTTATTCTTGTCCAATTAGGGTTTTTAACCAATCTTGTGCATCCAATAAGTGATTTTGTGTCATTGGTTGAACATTTAGGTCATTTTCGTCCTCCTTAGGCTTATTCTCGTCCAATTAGGGTTTTTAACCAATCTTGTGCATCCAATAAGGACATTTGTGTCATTGGTTGAACATTTAGGTCATTTTCGTCCTCCCTAGGCTTATTCTCGTCCAATTAGGGTTTTTAACCAATCTTGTGCATCCAATAAGTTATTTTGTGTCATTGGTTGAACATTTAGGTCATTTTCGTCCTCCCAAGGCTTATTCTCGTCCAATTAGGGTTTTTAACCAATCTTGTGCATCCAATAAGTACATTTGTGTCATTGGTTGAACATTTAGGTCATTTTCATCCTCCCAAGGCTTATTCTCGTCAAATTAGGGTTTTTAATCAATCTTGTGCATCCAATAAGTGATTTTGTGTCATTGGTTGAACATTTAGGTCATTTTCTTCCTCCTTAGGCTTATTCTCGTCCAATTAGGGTTTTTAACCAATCTTGTGCATCCAATAAGTGATTTTGTGACATTGATTGAACATTTAGGTCATTTTCGTCCTCCCTAGGCTTATTCTCGTCCAATTAGGGTTTTTAACCAATCTTGTGCATCCAATAAGTACATTTGTGTCATTGGTTGAACATTTAGGTCATTTTCGTCCTCCCAAGGCTTATTCTCGTCCAATTAGGGTTTTTAACCAATCTTGTGCATCCAATAAGTCCTTTTGTGTCATTGGTTGAACATTTAGGTCATTTTCGTCCTCCCAAGGCTTATTCTCGTCCAATTAGGGTTTTTAACCAATCTTGTGCATCCAATAAGTGATTTTGTGTCATTGGTTGAACATTTAGGTCATTTTCTTCCTCTCTAGGCTTATTCTCGTCCAATTAGGGGTTTTAATCAATCTTGTGCATCCAATAAGTACATTTGTGTCATTGGTTGAACATTTAGGTCATTTTCGTCCTCCCTAGGCTAATTCTCATCCAATTAGGGTTTTTAACCAATCTTGTGCATCCAATAAGTGATTTTGTGTCATTGGTTGAACATTTAAGTCATTTTCGTCCTCCCAAGGCTTATTCTCGTCCAATTAGTGTTTTTAACCAATCTTGTGCATCCAATAAGTACATTTGTGTCATTGGTTGAACATTTAGGACATTTTCGTCCTCCCTAGGCTTATTCTCGTCCAATTAGGGGTTTTAACAAATCTTGTGCATCCAATAAGTACATTTATGTCATTGGTTGAACATTTAGGTCAGTTTCGTCCTCCCTAGGCTTATTCTCGTCCAATTAGGGTTTTTAACCAATCTTGTGCATCCAATTAGTACATTTGTGTCATTGGTTGAACATTTAGGTCATTTTCGTCCTCCCAATGCTTATTCTCGTCCAATTAGGGTTTTTAACCAATCTTGTGCATCCAATAAGTGATTTTGTGTCATTGGTTAAACATTTAGATCATTTTCGTCCTCCCAAGGCTTATTCTCGTCCAATTAGGGTTTTTAACCAATCTTGTGCATCAAGTAAGTGATTTTGTGTCATTGGTTGAACATTTAGGTCATTTTCGTCCTCCTAAGGCTTATTCTCGTCCAATTAGGGTTTTTAACCAATCTTGTGTATCCAATAAGTGATTTTGTGTCATTGGTTGAACATTTAAGTCATTTTTGTCCTCCCTAGGCTTATTCTCGTCCAATTAGGGGTTTTAACCAATCTTGTGCATCCAATAAGTACATTTGTGTCATTGGTTGAACATTTAGGTCATTTTCGTCCTCCCTAGGCTAATTCTCATCCAATTAGGGTTTTTAACCAATCTTTTGCATCCAATAAGTGATTTTGTGTCATTGGTTGAACATTTAGGTCATTTTCGTTTTCCTAAGGCTTATTCTCGTCCAATTAGGGTTTTTAACCAATCTTATGCTTCCAATAAGTACATTTGTGTCATTGGTTGAACATTTAGGTCATTTTCGTCCTCCCTAGGCTTATATTCTTCCAATTAGGGGTTTTAACCATTCTTGTGCATCCAATATGTACATTTGTGTCATTGGTTGAACATTTAGGTCATTTTCGTCCTCCCTAGGCTTATTCTCGTCCAATTAGGGTTTTTAACCAATCTTGTGCATCCAATGAGTACATTTGTGTCATTGGTTGAACATTTAGGTCATTTTCGTCCTCCCAATGCTTATTCTCGTCCAATTAGGGTTTTTAACCAATCTTGTGCATCCAATAAGTGATTTTGTGTCATTGGTTGAACATTTAGGTCATTTTCGTCCTCCTTAGGCTTTTTCTCGTCCAATTAGGGGTTTTAACCAATCTTGTGCATCCAATAAGTACATTTGTGTCATTGGTTGAACATTTAGGTCATTTTCGTCCTCCCAAGGCTTATTCTCGTCCAATTAGGGTTTTTAACCAATCTTGTGCATCCAATAAGTGATTTTGTGTCATTGGTTGAACATTTAGGTCATTTTCGTCCTCCCAAGGCTTATTCTCGTCCAATTAGGGTTTTTAACCAATCTTGTGCATCCAATAAGTACATTTGTGTCATTGGTTGAAAATTTAGGTCATTTTGGTTTTCCCAAGGCTTATTCTCATCCAATTAGGGTTTTTAACCAATCTTGTGCATCTAATAAGTGATTTTGTGTCCTTGGTTGAACATTTAGGTCATTTTCGTCCTCCCTAGGCTTATTCTCGTCCAATTAGGGTTTTTAACCAATCTTATGCATCCAATCTTTGTGCTATTGGTTGAACATTTAGCTCATTTTCGTCCTCCCAAGGCTTATTCTCGTCCAATTAGGGTTTTTAACCAATCTTGTGCATCCAATAAGTGATTTTGTGTCATTGGTTGAACATTTTGGTCATTTTCGTCCTCCCAAGGCTTATTCTTGTCCAATTAGGGTTCTTAACAAATCTTGTGCATCCAATAAGTGATTTTGTGTAATTGGTTGAACATTTTGGTCATTTTCGTCCTCTCTAGGCTTATTCTCGTCCAATTAGGGTTTTTAAATAATCTTGTGCATCCAATAAGTACATTTGTGTCATTGGTTGAACATTTAGGTTTTTTTCTTCCTCCCTAGGCTTATTCTCGTCCAATTAGGGTTTTTAACCAATCTTGTGCATCCAATAACTGATTTTGTGTCATTGGTTGAACATTTAGGTCATTTTCGTCCCCGCAAGGCTTATTCTCATCTAATTAGGGTTTTTAACCAATCTTGTGCATCCAATAAGTGACTTTGTGTCATTGGTTGAACATTTAGGTCATTTTTGTACTCGCAAGGCTTATTCTCGTCTAATTAGGGTTTTTAACCAATCTTGTGCATCCAATAAGTGATTTTGTGTCATTGGTTGAAAATTTAGGTCATTTTCGTTTTCCCAAGGCTTATTCTCGTCCAATTAGGGTTTTTAACCAATCTTGTGCATCCAATAAGTGATTTTGTGTCATTGATTGAACATTTAGGTCATTTTCGTCCTCCCAAGGCTTATTATCGTGCAATTAGGGTTTTTAACCAATCTTTTGCATCCAATAAGTCATTTTGTGTCATTGATTAAACATTTAGGTCATTTTCGTCCTCCCAAGGCTTATTCTCGTCCAATTACGGTTTTTAACCAATCTTGTGCATCCAATAAGTCATTTTGTGTCATTGGTTGAACATTTAGGTCATATTCGTCCTCCCAAGGCTTATTCTCGTCCAACTAGGGTTTTTAACCAATCTTGTGCATCCAATAAGTGATTTTGTGTCATTGATTGAACATTTAGGTCATTTTCGTCCTCCCAAGGCTTATTCTCGTCCAATTACGGTTTTTAACCAATCTTGTGCATCCAATAAGTGATTTTGTGTCATTGGTTGAAAATTTAGGTCATTTTCGTTTTCCCAAGGCTTATTCTTGTCCAATTAGGGTTTTTAACCAATCTTGTGCATCCAATAAGTGATTTTGTGTCATTGGTTGAACATTTAGGTCATTTTCGTCCTCCCAAGGCTTATTCTCGTCCAATTAGGGTTTTTAACCAATCTTGTGCATCCAATAAGTGATTTTGTGTCATTGGTTGAACATTTAGGTCATTTTCTTCCTCTCTAGGCTTATTCTCGTCCAATTAGGGTTTTTAACCAAACTTGTGCGTCCAATAAGTACATTTGTGTCATTGGTTGAACATTTAGGTCATTTTCATCGTCCCAATGCTTAGTCTCGTCCAATTAGGGTTTTTAACCAATCTTGTGCATCCAATGAGTACATTTGTGTCATTGGTTGAACATTTTGGTCACTTTTGTCCTCCCAATGCTTATTCTCGTCCAATTAGCGTTTTTAACCAATCTTGGGCATCCAATAATTGATTTTCTGTCATTGGTTGAACATTTAGGTCATTTTCATCCTCCCTAGGCTTATTCTCGTCCAATTAGGGTTTTTAACCGATCTTGTGCATCTAATAAGTACATTTGTGTCATTGGATGAACATTTAGGTCATTTTCGTCCTCCCAAGGCTTATTCTCGTCCAATTAGGGTTTTTAACCAATCTTGTGCATCCAATAAGTGATTTTGTGTCATTGGTTGAACATTTAGGTCATTTTCTTCCTCTCTAGGCTTATTCTCGTCCAATTAGGGGTTTTAACCAATCTTGTGCATCCAATAAGTACATTTGTGTCATTGGTTGAACATTTAGGTCATTTTCGTCCTCCCTAGGCTTATTCTCGTCCAATTAGGGTTTTTAACAAATCTTGTGCATCCAATTAGTACATTTGTGTCATTGGTTGAACATTTAGGTCATTTTCGTCCTCCCAATGCTTATTCTCGTCCAATTAGGGTTTTTAACCAATCTTGTGCATCCAATAAGTGATTTTGTGTCATTGGTTGAACATTTAGGTCATTTTCGTCCTCCCTAGGCTTATTCTCGTCCAATTAGGGGTTTTAACCAATCTTGTGCATCCAATAAGTACTTTTGTGTCATTGGTTGAACATTTAGGTCATTTTCGTCCTCCCAAGGCTTATTCTCGTCCAATTAGGGTTTTTAACGAATGTTGTGCATCCAATAAGTGATTTTGTGTCATTGGTTGAACATTTAGGTCATTTTCATCCTCCCAAGGCTTATTCTCGTCCAATTAGGGTTTTTAACCAATCTTGTGCATCCAATAAGTACATTTGTGTCATTGGTTGAACATTTAGGTCATTTTCGTCCTCCCAAGGCTAATTCTCGTCCAATTAGGGTTTTAAACCAATCTTGTGCATCCAATAAGTGATTTTGTGTCATTGGTTGAACATTTAGGTCATTTTCGTCCTCCCTAGGCTTATTCTCGTCCAATTAGGGTTTTTAACCAATCTTGTGCATCCAATAAGTACATTTGTGTCATTGGTTGAACATTTAGGTCATCTTCGTCCTCCCAAGGCTTATACTCGTCCAATAAGGGTTTTTAGCCAATCTTGTGCATCCAATAAGTGATTTTGTGTCATTGGTTGAAAATTTACGTCATTTTCGTCCTCCCAAGGCTTATTCTTGTCCAATTAGGGTTTTTAACTAATCTTGTGCATCCAATAATTACATTTGTGTCATTGGTTGAACATTTAGGTCATTTTCATCCTCCCTAGGCTTATTCTCGTCCAATTAGGGTTTTTAACCAATCTTGTGCATCCAATAAGTGATTTTGTGTCATTGGTTGAACATTTAGGTCATTTTCGTCCTCCCTAGGCTTATTCTCGTCCATTTAGGGTTTTTAACCAATCTTGTGCATCCAATTAGTACATTTGTGTCATTGGTTGAACATTTAGGTCATTTTCGTCCTCCCAATGCTTATTCTCGTCCAATTAGGGTTTTTAACCAATCTTGTGCATCCAATAAGTGATTTTGTGTCATTGGTTGAACATTTAGGTCATTTTCGTCCTCCCAAGGCTTATTCTCATCCAATTAGGGTTTTTAACCAATCTTGTGCATACAATAAGTACATTTGTGTCATTGGTTGAACATTTAGGTCATTTTCGTCCTCCCTAGGCTTATTCTCGTCCAATTAGGGTTTTTAACAAATGTTGTGCATCCAATAAGTACATTTGTTTCATTGGTTGAACATTTAGGTCATTTTCGTCCTCCCAATGCTTATTCTTGTCCAATTAGGGTTTTTAACCAATCTTGTGCATCCAATAAGTGATTTTGTGTCATTGGTTGAACATTTAGGTCATTTTCGTCCTCCCAAGGCTTATTCTCGTCCAATTAGGGTTTTTAACCAATCTTGTGCATCCAATAAGTGATTTTGTGTCATTGGTTGAACATTTAGGTCATATTCGTCCTCCCTTGGCTTATTCTCGTCCAATTAGGGTTTTTAACCAATCTTGTGCATCCAATAAGTGATTTTGTGTCATTGGTTGAACATTTAGGTCATTTTCGTCCTCCCAAGGCTTATTCTCGTCCAATTAGGGTTTTTAACCAATCTTGTGCATCCAATAAGTGATTTTGTGCCATTGGTTGAACATTTAGGTCATTTTCGTCCTCCCAAGCCTTATTCTCATCCAATTAGGGTTTTTAATCAATCTTGTGCATCCAATAAGTACATTTGTGTTATTGGTTGAACATTTAGGTCATTATCCTCCTCCCAAGGCTTATTCTCGTCCAATTAGGGTTTTTAACCAATCTTGTGCATCCAATAAGTGATTTTGTGTCATTGGTTGAACATTTAGGCAATTTTCGTCCTCCCAAGGCTTATTCTCGTCCAATTAGGGTTTTTAACCAATCTTGTGCATCCAATAAGTGATTTTGTGTCATTGGTTGAACATTTAGGTCATTTTCGTCCTCCCAAGGCTTATTCTCGTCCAATTAGGGTTTTTAACCAATCTTGTGCATCCAATAAGTGATTTTGTGTCATTGGTTGAACATTTAGGTCATTTTCGTCCTCCCAAGGCTTATTCTCGTCCAATTAGGGTTTTTAACCAATCTTGTGCATCCAATAAGTACATTTGTGTCATTGGTTGAACATTTAAGTCATTTTTGTCCTCCCAAGGCTTATTCTCGTCCAATTAGGGTTTTTAACCAATCTTGTGCATCCAATAAGTGATTTTGTGTCATTGGTTGAACATTTAGGTCATTTTCGTCCTCCCAAGGCTTATTCTCGTCCAATTAGGGTTTTTAACCAATCTTGTGCATCCAATAAGTGATTTTGTGTCATTGGTTGAACATTTAGGTCATTTTCATCCTCTTAAGGCTTATTCTCGTCCAATTAAGGTTTTTAACCAATCTTGTGAATCCAATAAGTACATTTGTGTCATTGGTTGAACATTTAGGTGATTTTCGTCCTCCCTAGGCTTATTGTCGTCCAATTAGGGTTTTTAACCAATCTTGTGCATCCAATAAGTGATTTTGTGTCATTGGTTGAAAATTTAGGTGATTTCTCCCAAGGCTTATTCTCGTCCAATTAGGGTTTTTAACCAATCTTGTGCATCCAATAAGTGATTTTGTGTCATTGGTTGAACATTTAGGTCATTTTCGTCCTCCCAAGGCTTATTCTCGTCCAATTAGGGTTTTTAACCAATCTTGTGCATCCAATAAGTGATTTTGTGTCATTGGTTGAACATTTAGGTCATTTTCGTACTCCCAAGGCTTAGCCTCGTCATATTAGGGATTTTAACCAATCTTGTGCATACAATAAGTGATTTTGTGTCATTGGTTGAACATTTAGGTCATTTTCGTCCTTCCTAGGCTTATTCTCGTCCAATTAGGGTTTTTAACCAATCTTGTGCATCCAATAAGTACATTTGTGTCATTGGTTTAACATTTAGGTCATTTTCGTCCTCCTAAGGCTTATTCTCGTCCAATTAGGGTTTTTAACCAATCTTGTGCATCCAATAAGTGATTTTGTGTCATTGGTTGAACATTTAGGTCATTTTCGTCCTCCCAAGGCTTATTCTCGTCCAATTAGGGTTTTTAACCAATCTTGTGCATCCAATAAATACATTTGTGTCATTGGTTGAACATTTATGTCATTTTCGTCCTCCCAAGGCTTATTCTCGTCCAATTAGGGTTTTTAACCAATCTTGTGCATCCAATAAGTACATTTGTGTCATTGGTTGAACATTTAGGTCATTTTCGTCCTCCATAGGCTTATTCTCGTCCAATTAGGGTTTTTAACCAATCTTGTGCAACCAATAAGTACATATGTGTCTTTGGTTGAACATTTAGGTCATTTTCGTCCTCCATAGGCGTATTCTCGTCCAATTAGGGTTTTTAACCAATCTTGTGCATCCAATAAGTGATTTTGTGTCATTGGTTGAACATTTAGGTCATTTTCGTCCTCCCAAGGCTTATTCTCGTCCAATTAGGGTTTTTAACCAATCTTGTGCATCTAATAAGTGATTTTGTGTCATTGGTTGAACATTTAGGTCATTTTCGTCCTCCCAAGGCTTATTCTCCTCCAATTAGGGTTTTTAACCAATCTTGTGCATCTAATAAGTGATTTTGTGTCATTGGTTGAACATTTAGGTCATTTTCGTCCTCCCAAGGCTTATTCTCGTCCAATTAGGGTTTTTAACCAATCTTGTGCATCGAATAAGTGATTTTGTGTCATTGGTTGAACATTTAGGTCATTTTAGTCCTCCCTAGGCTTATTCTCGTCCAATTAGGGGTTTTAACCAATTTTGTGCATCCAATAAGTACGTTTGTGTCATTGGTTGAACATTTAGGTCATTTTTCGTCCTCCCTAGGCTAATTCTCATCCAATTAGGGTTTTTAACCAATCTTGTGTATCCAATAAGTGATTTTGTGTCATTGATTGAACATTTAGGTCATTTTCGTCCTCCTAAGGCTTATTCTCGTCCAATTAGTGTTTTTAACCAATCTTGTGCATCCAATAACTACATTTGTGTCATTGGTTGAACATTTTGGTCATTTTCTTCCTCCATAGGCTTATTCTCGTCCAATTAGGGGTTTTAACCAATCTTGTGCATCCAATAAGTACATTTGTGTCATTGGTTGAACATTTAGGTCATTTTCGTCCTCCCTATGCTTATTCTCGTCCAATTAGGGTTTTTAACCAATCTTGTGCATCCAATAAGATATTTTGTATCATTAGTTGAACATTTAGATTATTTTCGTCCTCCCAAGGCTTATTCTAGTCCAAATAGGGTTTTTAACCAATCTTGTGCATCCAATAAGTGATTTTGTGTCATTGGTTGAACATTTAGGTCATTTTCGTCCTCCCTAGGCTTATTCTCGTCCAATTAGGGTTTTTAACCAATCTTGTGCATCCAATAAGTACATTAGTGTCAATGGTTGAATATTTAGATCATTTTCGTCCTCCCAATGCTTATTCTCGTCCAATTAGGGTTTTTAACCAATCTTGTGCATCCAATAAGTACATTTGTGTCATTGGTTGAACATTTAGGTCATTTTCGTCCTCCCTAGGCTTATTCTCGTCCAATTAGGGTTTTTAACCAATCTTGTGCATCCAATTAGTACATTTGTGTCATTGGTTGAACATTTAGGTCATTTTCGTCCTCCCAATGCTTATTCTCCTCCAATTAGGGTTTTTAACCAATCTTGTGCATCCAATAAGTGATTTTGTGTCATTGGTTGAACATTTAGGTCATTTTCGTCCTCCCATGGCTTATTCTCGTCCAATTAGGGATTTTAACCAATCTTGTGCATCCAATAAGTACATTTGTGTCATTGCTTGAACATTTAGGTCATTTTCGTCCTCCCAAGGCTTATTCTCGTCCAATTAGGGTTTTAAACCAATCTTGTGCATCCAATAAGTGATTTTGTGTCATTGGTTGAACATTTAGGTCATTTTCGTCCTCCCTAGGCTTATTCTCGTCCAATTAGGGTTTTTAACCAATCTTGTGCATCCAATAAGTACATTTGTGTCATTGGTTGAACATTTAGGTCATTTTCGTCCTCCCTAGGCTTATTCTCGTCCAATTAGGGTTTTTAACCAATCTTGTGCATCCAATAAGTACATTTGTGTCATTGGTTGAACATTTAGGTCATTTTCGTCCTCCCTAGGCTTATTCTTGTCCAATTCGGGTTTTTAACCAATCTTGTGCATCCAATAAGTGATTTTGTGTCATTGGTTGAACATTTATGTCATTTTCGTCCTCCCAAGGCTTATTCTCGTCCAATTAGGGTTTTTAACCAATCTTGTGCATCCAATAAGTGATTTTGTGCCATTGGTTGAACATTTAGGTCATTTTCGTCCTCCCAAGGCTCATTCTCGTCCAATTAGGGTTTTTAACCAATCTTGTGCATCATATAAGTACTTTTGTGTCATTGGTTGAACATTTCGGTCATTTTCGTCCTCCTAAGGTTTATTCTCGCCCAATTAGGGGTTTTAACCAATCTTGTGCATCCAATAAGTGATTTTGTGTCATTGGTTGAACATTTAGGTCATTTTCGTCCTCCCAAGGCTTATTCTCGTCCAATTAGGGTTTTTAACCAATCTTGTGCATCCAATAAGTGATTTTGTGTCATTGGTTGAACATTTAGGTCATTTTCGTCCTCCTAAGGATTATTCTCGTCGAATTAGGGTTTCTAACCAATCTTGTGCATCCAATAAGTGATTTTGTGTCATTGGTTGAACATTTAGGTCATTTTCGTCCTCCCAAGGCTTATTCTCGTCCAATTAGGGTTTTTAACCAATCTTGTGCATCCAATAAGTGATTTTGTGTCATTGGTTGAATATTTAGGTCATTTTCGTCCTCCCTAGACTTATTCTCGTCCAATCAGGGTATTTAACCAATCTTGTGCTACCAATAAGTACATTTGTGTCATTGGTGAAACATTTAGGTCAGTTTCGTCCTCCCTAAGCTTATTCTCGTCCAATTAGGGTTTTTAACCAATCTTGTGCATCCAATAAGTACATTTGTGTCATTGGTTGAACATTTAGGTCATTTTCGTCCTCCCTAGGCTTATTCTCGTCCAATTAGGGTTTTTAACCAATCTTGTGCATCCAATAAGTGATTTTGTGTCATTGGTTGAACATTTAGGTAATTTTCGTCCTCCCAAGGCTTATTCTCGTCCAATTAGGGTTTTTAACCAATCTTGTGCATTCAATAATTAATTTTGTGTCATTGGTTGAACATTTAGGTCATTTTCGTCCTCTCTATGCTTAATCTCGTCCAATTAGGGTTTTTAACCAATCTTACGCATCCAATAAGTGATTTTGTGTCATTGGTTGAACATTTAGGTCATTTTCGTCCTCCCTAGGATTATTCTCGTCCAATTAGGGTTTTTAACCAATCTTGTGCATCCAATAAGTACATTTGTGTCATTGGTTGAACATTTAGGTCATTTTCGTCCTCCCTAGGCTTATTCTCGTCCAATTAGGGTTTTTAACCAATCTTGTGCATCCAATAAGTGATTTTGTGTCATTGGTTGAACATTTAGGTCATTTTCGTCCTCCCTAAGCTTATTCTCTTCCAATTAGGGTTTTTAACCAATCTTGTGCATCCAATAAGTACACTTGTGTCATTGGTTGAACATTTAGGTCATTTTCGTCCTCCCAAGGCTTATTCTCGTCCAATTAGGGTTTTTAACCAATCTTGTGCATCCAATAAGTGATTTTGTGTCATTGGTTGAACATTTAGGTCATTTTCGTACTCCTTAGGCTTATTCTCGTCCAATTAGGGTTTTTAACCAATCTTGTGCATCCAATAAGTTTATTTGTGTCATTGGTTGAACATTTAGGTCATTTTCGTCCTCCCAAGGCTTATTCTCGTCCAATTAGCGTTTTTAACCAATCTTGTGCATCCAATAAGTGATTTTGTGTCATTGGTTGAACATTTAGGCCATTTTCGTCCTCCCTAGGCTTATTCTCGTCCAATTAGGGTTTTTAATTTTTATCTTGTGCATCCAATAAGTACATTTGTGTCATGTGTTGAACATTTAGGTCATTTTCGTCCTCCCTAGGCTTATTCTCGTCCAATTAGGGTTTTTTTAATAATCTTGTGCATCCAATAAGTGATTTTGTGCCATTGGTTGAACATTTAGGTCATTTTCGTCCTCCCTAGGCTTATTCTCGTCCAATTAGGGTTTTTAACCAATCTTGTGCATCCAATAAGTACATTTGTGTCATTGGTTGAACATTTAGGTCATTTTCGTCCTCCCTAGGCTTATTCTCGTCCAATTAGGGTTTTTAACCAATCTTGTGCATCCAATTAGTACATTTGTGTCATTGGTTGAACATTTAGGTCATTTTCGTCCTCCTTAGGCTTATTCTCGTCCAATTAGGGTTTTTAACCAATCTTGTGCATCCAATAAGTACATTTGTGTCATTGGTTGAACATTTAGGTCATTTTCGTCCTCCCTATGCTTATTCTCGTCCAATTAGGGTTTTTAACCAATCTTGTGCATCCAATAAGATATTTTGTATCATTAGTTGAACATTTAGATTATTTTCGTCCTCCCAAGGCTTATTCTAGTCCAAATAGGGTTTTTAACCAATCTTGTGCATCCAATAAGTGATTTTGTGTCATTGGTTGAACATTTAGGTCATTTTCGTCCTCCCTAGGCTTATTCTCGTCCAATTAGGGTTTTTAACCAATCTTGTGCATCCAATAAGTACATTTGTGTCATTGGTTGAACATTTATGTCATTTTTCTTCCTCCCAAGGCTTATTCGCGTCCAATTAGGGTTTTTAACCAATCTTGTGCATCCAATAAGTACATTTGTGTCATTGGTTGAACATTTAGGTCATTTTCGTCCTCCCAAGGCTTATTCTCGTCCAATTAGGGTTTTTAACCAATCTTGTGCATCCAATAAGTGATTTTGTGTCGTTGGTTGAACATTTAGGTCATTTTCGTCCTACCAAGGCTTATTCTCGTCCAATTAGGGTTTTTAACCAATCTTGTGCATCCAATAAGTACATTTGTGTCATTGGTTGAACATTTAGGTCATTTTCGTCCTCCCTAGGCTTATTCTCGTCCAATTAGGGTTTTTAACCAATCTTGTGCATCCAATAAGTACATTTGTGTCATTGGTTGAACATTTAGGTCATTTTCGTCCTCCCTAGGCTTATTCTCGTCCAATTAGGGTTTTTAACCTGTCTTGTGCATCCAATAAGGGGTTTTGTGTCATTGGTTGAACATTTAGGTCAATTTCGTCCTCCCAAGGCTTATTCTCGTCCAATTAGGGTTTTTAACCAGTCTTGTGCATCCAACAAGTTATTTTGTGTCATTGGTTGAACATTTAGGTCATTTTTGTCCTACCAAGGCTTATTCTCGTCCAATTAGGGTTTTTAACCAATCTTGTGCATCCAATAAGTACATTTGTGTCATTGGTTGAACATTTAGGTCATTTTCGTCCTCCCTAGGCTTATTCTCGTCCAATTAGGGTTTTTAACCAATCTTGTGCATCCAATAAGTGATTTTGTGCCATTTGTCGAACATTTAGGTCATTTTCGTCCTCCCAAGGCTTATTCTCGTCCAATTAGGGTTTTTAACCAATCTTGTGCATCCAATAAGTACATTTGTGTCATTGGTTGAACATTTAGGTCATTTTCGTCCTCCCTAGGCTTATTCTCGTCCAATTAGGGTTTTTAACCAATCTTGTGCATCCAATAAGTACATTTGTGTCATTGGTTGAACATTTAGGTCATTTTCATCCTCCATAGGCTTATTCTCGTCCAATTAGGGTTTTTAACCAATCTTGTGCATCCAATTAGTACATTTGTTTCATTGGTTGAACATTTAGGTCGTTTTCGTCCTCCCTAGGCTTATTCTCGTCCAATTAGGGGTTTCACCAATCTTGTGCATCCAATTAGTACATTTGTGTCATTGGATGAACATTTAGGTCATTTTCGTCCTCCCAATGCTTATTCTCGTCCAATTAGGGTTTTTAACCAATCTTGTGCATCCAATAAGTGATTTTGTGTCATTGGTTTAACATTTAGATTATTTTCGTCCTCCCTAGGCTTATTCTCGTCCAATTAGGGTTTTTAACCAATCTTGTGCATCCAATAAGTACATTTGTGTCATTGGTTGAACATTTAGTTCATTTTCGTTCTCCCAAGGCTTATTCTCGTCCAATTAGTGTTTTTAACCAACCTTTTGCATCCAATAAGTACATTTGTGTCATTGGTTGAACATTTAGGTCATTTTCTTCATCCCTAGGCTTATTCTCATCCAATTAGGGTTTTAAACCAATCTTGTGCATCCAATAAGTACATTTGTGTCATTGGTTGAACATTTAGGTCATTTTCGTCCTCCCTAGGCTTATTCTCGTCCAATTAGGGTTTTTAACCAATCTTGTGCATCCAATTAGTACATTTGTGTCATTGGTTGAACATTTAGGTCATTTTCTTCCTCCCTAGGCTTATTCTCATCCAATTAGGGTTTTTAACCAATCTTGTGCATCCAATAAGTACATTTGTGTCATTGGTTGAACATTTAGGTCATTTTCATCCTCCATAGGCTTATTCTCGTCCAATTAGGGTTTTTAACCAATCTTGTGCATCCAATAAGTGATTTTGTGTCATTGGTTGAACATTTAGGTCATTTTCGTCCTCCTAAGGCTTATTCTCGTCCAATTAGGGTTTTTAACCAATCTTGTGATTGCAATAAGTACATTTGTGTCATTGGTTGAACATTTAGGTCGTTTTCGTCCTCCCTAGGCTTATTCTCGTCCAATTAGGGGTTTTAACCAATCTTGTGCATCCAATAAGTACATTTGTGTCATTGGTTGAACATTTAGGTCATTTTTGTCCTCCCTAGGCTTATTCTCGTCCAATTAGGAATTTTAACCAATCTTGTGTATCCAATAAGTACATTTGTGTCATTGGTTGAACATTTATGTCATTTTCGTCCTCCCTAGGCTTATTCTCGAGCAATTAGGGTTTTTAACCAATCTTGTGCATCCAATTAGTACATTTATGTCATTGGTTGAACATTTATGTCATTTTCGTCCTCCCAATGCTTATTCTCGTCCAATTAGGGTTTTTAAGCAATCTTGTGCATCCAATAAGTGAATATGTGTCATTGGTTGAACATTTAGGTCATTTTCGTCCTCCCTAGGCTTATTCTCGTCCAATTAGGGTTTTTAACCAATCTTGTGCATCCAATTAGTACATTTGTGTCATTGGATGAACATTTAGGTCATTTTCGTCCTCCCAATGCTTATTCTCGTCCAATTAGGGTTTTTAACCAATCTTGTGCATCCAATAAGTGATTTTGTGTCATTGGTTTAACATTTAGGTTATTTTCGTCCTCCCTAGGCTTATTCTCGTCCAATTAGGGTTTTTAACCAATCTTGTGCATCCAATAAGTACATTTGTGTCATTGGTTGAACATTTAGGTCATTTTCGTCATCCCTAGGCTTATTCTCGTCCAATTAGGGTTTTTAACCAATCTTGTGCATCCAATAAGTACATTTGTGTCATTGGTTGAACATTTAGGTCATTTTCGTCCTCCCAATGCTTATTCTCGTCCAATTAGGGTTTTTAACCAATCTTGTGCATCCAATAAGTGATTTTGTGTCATTGGTTGACCATTTAGGTCATTTTCGTCCTCCCAAGGCTTATTCTCGTCCAATTAGGGATTTTAACCAATCTTGTGCATCCAATAAGTACATTTGTGTCATTGGTTGAACATTTAGGTCATTTTCGTCCTCCCTAGGCTTATTCTCGCCCAATTAGGGTTTTTATCCAATCTTGTGCATCCAATAAGTACATTTGTGTCATTGGTTGAACATTTAGGTCATTTTCGTCCTCCCAATGCTTATTCTCGTCCAATTAGGGTTTTTAACCAATCTTGTGCATCCAATAAGTGATTTTGTGTCATTGGTTGAACATTTAGATCATTTTCGTCCTCCCTAAACTTATTCTCGTCCAATTAGGGGTTTTAACCAATCTTGTGCATCCAATAAGTACATTTGTGTCATTGGTTGAACATTTAGGTCATTTTCGTCCTCCCAATGCTTATTCTCGTCCAATTAGGGTTTTTAACCAATCTTGTGCATCCAATAAGTGATTTTGTGTCATTGGTTGAACATTTAGATTATTTTCGTCCTCCCAAGGCTTATTCTCGTCCAATTAGGGTTTTTAATCAATCTTGTGCATCTAATAAGTACATTTGTGTCATTGGTTGAACATTTAGGTCATTTTCGTCCTCCCAAGGCTTATTCTCGTCCAATTAGGGTTTTTAACCAATCTTGTGCATCCAATAAGTACATTTGTGTCATTGGTTGAACATTTAGGTCATTTTCGTCTTCCCAAGGCTTATTCTCGTCCAATTAGGGTTTTTAACCAATCTTGTGCATCCAATAAGTACATTTGTGTCATTGGTTGAACATTTAGGTCATATTCGTCCTCCCTAGGCTTATTCTTGTCCAATTATAATTTTTAACCAATCTTGTGCATCCAATAAGTGATTTTGTGTCATTGGTTGAACATTTAGGTCATTTTCGTCCTCCCTAGGCTTATTCTCGTCCAATTAGGGTTTTTAACCAATCTTGTGCATCCAATAAGTACATTTGTGTCATTGGTTGAACATTTATGTCATTTTTCTTCCTCCCAAGGCTTATTCGCGTCCAATTAGGGTTTTTAACCAATCTTGTGCATCCAATAAGTACATTTGTGTCATTGGTTGAACATTTAGGTCATTTTCGTCCTCCCAAGGCTTATTCTCGTCCAATTAGGGTTTTTAACCAATCTTGTGCATCCAATAAGTGATTTTGTGTCATTGGTTGAACATTTAGGTCATTTTCGTGCTCCCAAGGCTTATTCCCGTCCAATTAGGGTTTTTTACCAATCTTATCCATCCAATAAGTACATTTGTGTCATTGATTGAACATTTAGGTCATTTTCGTCCTCCCAAGGCTTATTCTCATCCAATTAGGGTTTTTAACCAATCTTGTGCATCCAATAAGTACATTTATGTGATTGGTTGAACATTTAGGTCATTTTCTTCCTCCCAAGGCTTATTCTCGTCCAATTAGGGTTTTTAACCAATCTTGTGCATCCAATAAGTACATTTGTGTCATTGGTTGAACATTTAGGTCATTTTCGTCCTCCCAAGGCTTATTCTCGTCCAATTAGGGTTTTTAACCAATCTTGTGCATCCAATAAGTACATTTGTGTCATTGGTTGAACATTTAGATCATTTTCGTCCTCCCAAGGCTTATTCTCGTCCAATTAGGGTTTTTAACCAATCTTGTGCATCCAATAAGTACATTTGTGTCATTGGTTGAACATTTATGTCATTTTCGTCCTCCCAAGGCTTATTCTCGTCCAATTAGGGTTTTTAACCAATCTTGTGCATCCAATAAGTACATTTGTGTCATTGGTTGAACATTTAGCTCATTTTCGTCCTCCTAAGGCTTATTCTCGTCCAATTAGGGTTTTTAACCAATCTTGTGCATCCAATAAGTGATTTTGTGTCATTGGTTGAACATTTTGGTCATTTTCATCCTACCAAGGCTTATTCTCGTCCAATTAGGGTTTTAAACCAATCTTGTGCATCCAATAAGAGATTTTGTGTCATTAGTTGATTATTTAGGTCATTTTCGTCCTCCCAAGGCTTGTTCTTCACCAATTAGGGTTTTTAACCAATCTTGTGCATCCAATAAGTGATTTTGTGTCATTGGTTGAACATTTAGGTCATTTTCGTCCTCCCTAGGCTTATTCTCGTCCAATTAGGGTTTTTAACCAATCTTGTGCATCCAATAAGTGATTTTGTGTCATTGGTTGAACATTTAGGTCATTTTCGTCCTCCCTAGGCTTATTCTCGTCCAATTAGGGTTTTTAACCAATCTTGTGCATCCAATAAGTGATTTTGTAGCATTGGTTGAACATTTAGGTCATTTTCGTCCACCCTAGGCTTATTCTCGTCCAATTAGGGTTTTTAACCAATCTTGTGCATCCAATAAGTGATTTTGTGTCATTGGTTGAACATTTAGGTCATTTTCATCCTCCCAAGGCTTATTCTCCTCGAATTAGGGTTTTTAACCAATCTTGTGAATCCAATAAGTACATTTGTGTCATTGGTTGAACATGTAGGTCATTTTCGTCCTCCCACGGCTTATTCTCGTCCAATTAGGGTTTTTAACCAATCTTGTGCATCCAATAACTACATTTGTGTCATTGGTTGAACATTTAGGACATTTTCGTCCTCCCAAGGCTTATTCTCGTCCAATTAGGGTTTTTAACCAATCTTGTGCATCCAATAAGTACATTTGTGTCATTGGTTGAACATTTAGGTCATTTTCGTCCTCCCAAGGCTTATTCTCGTCCAATTAGGGATTTGAACCAATCTTGTGCATCCAATAAGTGATTTTGTGTCATTGGTTGAACATTTAGGTCATTTTCGTCCTCCCAAGGCTTATTCTCGTCCAATTAGGGTTTTTAACCAATCTTGTGCATCCAATAAGTGATTTTGTGTCATTGGTTGAACATTTAGGTAATTTTCATCCTCCCTAGGTTTATTCTCATCCAATTAGGATTTTTAATCAATCTTGTGCATCCAATAAGTGATTTTGTGTCATTGGTTGAACATTTAGGTCATTTTCGTCCTCCCTAGGCTTATTCTCGTCCAATTAGGGTTTTTAACCAATCTTGTGCATCCAATAAGTACATTTGTGTCATTGGTCGAACATTTAGGTCATTTTCGTCCTCCCAAGGCTTATTCTCGTCCAATTAGGGTTTTTAACCAATCTTGTGCATCCAATAAGTGATTTTGTGTCATTGGTTGAACATTTAGGTCATTTTCGTCCTCCCTAGGCTTATTCTCGTCCAATTAGGGTTTTTAACCAATCTTGTGCATCCAATAAGTACATTTGTGTCATTGGTTGAACATTTAGGTCATTTTTCATCCTCCCAAGGCTTATTCACATCCAATTAGGGTTTTTAACCAATCATTTGCATCCAATAAGTACATTTGTGTCAATGGTTGAACATTTAGGTCATTTTCATCCTCCCAAGGCTTATTCGCGTCCAATTAGGGTTTTTAACCAATCTTGTGCATCCAATAAGTGATTTTGTGTCATTGGTTGAACATTTAGGTCATTTTCGTCCTCCCTAGGCTTATTCTCGTCCAATTAGGGTTTTTAACCAATCTTGTGCATCCAATAAGTGTTTTTGTGTCTTTGGTTGAACATTTAGGTCATTTTCGTCCTCCCTAGGCTTATTCTCGTCCAATTAGGGTTTTTAACAAATCTTGGGCATCCAATAAGTACATTTGTGTCATTGGTTGAACATTTAGGTCATTTTCGTACTCCCAGGGCTTATTCTCGTCCAATTAGGGTTTTTAACCAATGTTATGCATCCAATAAGTGATTTTGTGTCATTGGTTAAACATTTAGGTCATTTTCGTTCTCCCTAGGCTTATTCTTGTCCAATTAGGGTTTTTAACCAATCTTGTGCATCCAATAAGTGATTTTGTGTCATTGGTTGAACATTTAGGTCATTTTCGTCCTCCCTAGGCTTATTCTCGTCCAATTAGGGTTTTTAACCAATCTTGTACATCCAATAAGTGATTTTGTGTCATTGGTTAAACATTTTGGTCATTTTCGTCGTCCCAAGGCTTATTCTCGTCCAATTAGGGTTTTTAACCAATCTTGTGCATCCAATAAGTGATTTTGTGTCATTGGTTAAACATTTAGGTCATTTTTATCCTCCTTAGGCTTATTCTCGCCCAATTAGGATTTTTAACCAATCTTGTGCATCCAATAAGTGATTTTGTGTCATTGGTTGAACATTTAGGTCATTTTCGTCCTCCCTAGGCTTATTCTCGTCCAATTAGGGTTTTTAACCAATCTTGTGCATCCAATAAGTGATTTTGTGTCATTGGTTGAACATTTAGGTCATTTTCGTCCTCCCTAAGCTTATTCTCGTCCAATTAGTGTTTTTAAACAATCTTGTGCATCCAATAAGTGATTTTGTGCCATTGGTTGAACATTTAGGTCATTTTTGTCCTCCTTCGGCTTATTCTCGTCCAATTAGGGTTTTTAACCAATCTTGTGCATCCAATAAGTGATTTTGTGTCATTGGTTGAACATTTTGGTCATTTTCGTCCTCCCTAGGCTTATTCTCGTCCAATTAGGGTTTTTAACCAATCTTGTGCATCCAATAAGTGATTTTGTGCCATTGGTTGAACATTTAGGTGATTTTCGTCCTCCCAATGCTTATTGTCGTCCAATTAGGGTTTTTAACCAATCTTGTGCATCCAATAAGTACATTTGTGTCATTGGTTGAACATTTAGGTCCTTTATGTCCTCCAAAAGCTTATTCTCGTCCAATTAGGGTTTTTAACCAATCTTGTGCATCCAATAAGTGATTTTGTGTCATTGGTTGAACATTTAGGTCATTTTCGTCCTCCCTAGGCTTATTCTCGTCCAATTAGGGTTTTTAACCAATCTTGTGCATCCAATAAGTGATTTTGTGTCATTGGTTGAACATTTAGGTCATTTTCGTCCTCCCTAGGCTTATTCTCGTCCAATTAGGGTTTTTAACCAGTCTTGTGCATCCAACAAGTTATTTTGTGTCATTGGTTGAACATTTAGGTCATTTTTGTCGTACCAAGGCTTATGCTCGTCCAATTAGGGTTTTTAACCAATCTTGTGCATCCAATAAGTACATTTGTGTCATTGGTTGAACATTTAGGTCATTTTCGTCCTCCCTAGGCTTATTCTCCTCGAATTAGGGTTTTTAACCAATCTTGTGCATCCAATAAGTGATTTTGTGTCATTGGTTGAACATTTAGGTCATTTTCGTCCTCCCTAGGCTTATTCTCGTCCAATTAGGGTTTTTAACCAATCTTGTGCATCCAATAAGTGATTTTGTGTCATTGGTTGAACATTTAGGTCATTTTCGTCCTCCCTAGGCTTATTCTCGTCCAATTAGGGTTTTTAACCAATCTTTTGCATCCAATAAGTACGTTTGTGTCATTGGTTGAACATTTAGGTCATTTTCATCCTCCCTAGGCTTATTCTCGTCCAATTAGGGTTTTTAACCAATCTTGTGCATCCAATAAGTACATTTGTGTCATTGGTTGAACATTTAGGTCATTTTCGTCCTCCCTATGCTTATTCTCGTCCAATTAGGGTTTTTAACCAATCTTGTGCATCCAATAAGATATTTTGTATCATTAGTTGAACATTTAGATTATTTTCGTCCTCCCAAGGCTTATTCTAGTCCAAATAGGGTTTTTAACCAATCTTGTGCATCCAATAAGTGATTTTGTGTCATTGGTTGAACATTTAGGTCATTTTCGTCCTCCCTAGGCTTATTCTCGTCCAATTAGGGTTTTTAACCAATCTTGTGCATCCAATAAGTACATTTTTGTAATTGGTTGAACGTTTAGGTCATTTTCGTCCTCCCTAGGCTTATTCTCGTCCAATTAGTGTTTTTAACCAATCTTGTGCATCCAATAAGTGATTTTGTGTCATTGGTTGAACATTTAGGTCATTTTCGTCCTCCCTAGGCTTATTCTCGTCCAATTAGGGTTTTTAACCAATCTTGTGCATCCAATAAGTGATTTTGTGCCATTGGTCGAACATTTAGGTCATTTTCGTCCTCCCAAGGCTTATTCTCGTCCAATTAGGGTTTTTAACCAATCTTGTGCATCCAATAAGTGATTTTGTGTCATTGGTTGAACATTTAGGTCATTTTCGTCCTCCCAAGGCTTATTCTCGTCCAATTAGGGTTTTTAACCAATCTTGTGCATCCAATAAGTACATTTGTGTCATTGGTTGAAGATTTAGGTCACTTTTTTCATCCTAAGGCTTATTCTCGTCCAATTAGGGTTTTTAACCAATCTTTTGCATCCAATAAATGATTTTGTGTCATTGGTTGAACATTTAGGTCATTTTCGTCCTCCCAAGGCTTATTCTCGTCCAATTAGGGTTTTTAACCAATCTTGTGCATCCAATAAGTACATTTGTGTCATTGGTTGAACATTTAGGTCATTTTCGTCCTCCTAAGGCTAATTCTCGTCCAATTAGGGTTTTTAACCAATCTTGTGCATCCAATAAGTGATTTTGTGTCATTGGTTGAACATTTAGGTCATTTTCGTCCTCCCTAGGCTTATTCTCGTCCAATTAGGGTTTTTAACCAATCTTGTGCATCCAATAAGTACATTTGTGTCATTGGTTGAACATTTAGGTCATTTTCGTCCTCCCAAGGCTTATTCTCGTCCAATTAGGGATTTTAACCAATCTTATGCTTCCAATAAGTGTTTTTGTGTCATTCGTTGAACATTTAGGTCATTTTTGTCCTCCCTTGGCTTATTCTCGTCCAATTAGGGTTTTTAACCAATCTTGTGCATCCAATAAGTACATTTGTGTCATTGGTTGAACATTTAGGTCATTTTCGTCCTCCCTAGGCTTATTCTCGTCCAATTAGGGTTTTTAACCAATCTTGTCCATCCAATAAGTGATTTTGTGTCGTTGGTTGAACATTTAGGTCATTTTCGTCGTCCCTAGGCTTATTCTCGTCCAAATAGGGTTTTTAACCAATCTTGTGCATCCAATAAGTGATTTTGTGTCATTGGTTGAACATTTAGGTCATTTTCGTCCTCCCTAGGCTTATTCTCGTCCAATTAGGGTTTTTAACCAATCTTGTGCATCCAATAAGTACATTTGTGTCATTGGTTGAACATTTAGATCATTTTCGTCCTCCCAATGCTTATTCTCGTCCAATTAGGGTTTTTAACCAATCTTGTGCATCCAATATGTGATTTTGTGTCATTGGTTGAACATTTAGCTCATTTTCGTCCTCCCTAGGCTTATTCTCGTCCAATTAGGGGTTTTAACCAATCTTGTGCATCCAATAAGTACATTTGTGTCATTGGTTGAACATTTAGGTCATTTTCGTCCTCCCTAGGCTTATTCTCGTCCAATTAGGGTTTTTAACCATTCTTGTGCATCCAATAAGTTATTTTGTGTCATTGGTTGAACATTTAGGTCATTTTCGTACTCCCAAGGTTTATTCTCGTCCAATTACGGTTTTTAACCAATCTTGTGCATCCAATAAATACATTTGTGTCATTGGTTGAACATTTAGGTCATTTTCGTCCTCCCTAGGCTTATTCTCGTCCAATTAGGGTTTTTAACCAATCTTGTGCATCCAATAAGTGATTTTATGTCATTGGTTGAACATTTAGGTCATATTCGTACTCCCAAGGCTTATTCTCGTCCAATTACGGTTTTTAACCAATCTTGTGCATCCAATAAGTACATTTGTGTCATTGGTTGAACATTTAGTTCATTTTCGTTCTCCCAAGGCTTATTCTCGTCCAATTAGTGTTTTTAACCAATCTTTTGCATCCAATAAGTACATTTGTGTCATTGGTTGAACATTTAGGTCATTTTCTTCCTCCCTAGGCTTATTCTCATCCAATTAGGGTTTTTAACCAATCTTGTGCATCCAATAAGTACATTTGTGTCATTGGTTGAACATTTAGGTCATTTTCGTCCTCCCTAGGCTTATTCTCGTCCAATTAGGGTTTTTAACCAATCTTGTGCATCCAAT
>JBBPBP010000221.1:6722-16834 GCA_037974735.1 Cicer chorassanicum
AAAACCCTAATTGGACGAGAATAAGCCTAGGGAGGACGAAAATAATCTAAATGTTAAACCAATGACACAAAATCACTTATTGGATGCACAAGATTGGTTAAAAACCCTAATTGGACGAGAATAAGCATTGGGAGGACGAAAATGACCTAAATGTTCATCCAATGACACAAATGTACTAATTGGATGCACAAGATTGGTTAAAAACCCTAATTGGACGAGAATAAGCCTAGGGAGGAAGAAAATGACCTAAATGTTCAACCAATGACACATATTCACTTATTGGATGCACAAGATTGCTTAAAAACCCTAATTGGACGAGAATAAGCATTGGGAGGACGAAAATGACATAAATGTTCAACCAATGACATAAATGTACTAATTGGATGCACAAGATTGGTTAAAAACCCTAATTGCTCGAGAATAAGCCTAGGGAGGACGAAAATGACCTAAATGTTCAACCAATGACACAAATGTACTTATTGGATGCACAAGATTGGTTAAAATTCCTAATTGGACGAGAATAAGCCTAGGGAGAACAAAAATGACCTAAATGTTCAACCAATGACACAAATGTACTTATTGGATGCACAAGATTGGTTAAAACCCCTAATTGGACGAGAATAAGCCTAGGGAGGACGAAAACGACCTAAATGTTCAACCAATGACACAAATGTACTTATTGCAATCACAAGATTGGTTAAAAACCCTAATTGGACGAGAATAAGCCTTAGGAGGACGAAAATGACCTAAATGTTCAACCAATGACACAAAATCACTTATTGGATGCACAAGATTGGTTAAAAACCCTAATTGGACGAGAATAACCCTATGGAGGATGAAAATGACCTAAATGTTCAACCAATGACACAAATGTACTTATTGGATGCACAAGATTGGTTTAAAACCCTAATTGGATGAGAATAAGCCTAGGGAGGAAGAAAATGACCTAAATGTTCAACCAATGACACAAATGTACTAATTGGATGCACAAGATTGGTTAAAAACCCTAATTGGACGAGAATAAGCCTAGGGAGGACGAAAATGACCTAAATGTTCAACCAATGACACAAATTTACTTATTGGATGCACAAGATTGGTTAAAAACCCTAATTGGATGAGAATAAGCCTAGGGAGGAAGAAAATGACCTAAATGTTCAACCAATGACACAAATGTACTTATTGGATGCAAAAGATTGGTTAAAAACCCTAATTGGACGAGAATAAGCCTTGGGAGAACGAAAATGAACTAAATGTTCAACCAATGAAACAAATGTACTTATTGGATGCACAAGATTGGTTAAAAACCGTAATTGGACGAGAATAAGCCTTTGGAGTACGAAAATGACCTAAATGTTCAACCAATGACATAAAATCACTTATTGGATGCACAAGATTGGTTAAAAACCCTAATTGGACGAGAATAAGCCTAGGGAGGACGAAAATGACCTAAATGTTCAACCAATGACACAAATGTACTTATTGGATGCACAAGATTGGTTAAAAACCCTAATTGGACGAGAATAAGCTAAGGGAGGACGAAAATGACCTAAATGTTCAACAAATGACACAAAATCACCTATTGGATGCACAAGATTGGTTAAAAACCCTAATTGGACGAGAATAAGCCTAGGGAGGACGAAAATGACCTAAATGTTCAACCAATGACACAAAATCACTTATTGGATGCACAAGATTGGTTAAAAACCCTAATTGGACGAGAATAAGCCTAGGGAGGACGAAAATGACCTAAATGTTCAACCAATGACACAAAATCACTTATTGGATGCACAAGATTGGTTAAAAACCCTAATTGGACGAGAATAAGCCTAGGGAGGACAAAAATGACCTAAATGTTCAATCAATGACACAAAAGTACTTATTGGATGCACAAGATTGGTTAAAAACCCTAATTGGACGAGAATAAGCCTAGGGAGGACGAAAATGACCTAAATGTTCAACCAATGACACAAAATCACTTATTGGATGCACAAGATTGGTTAAAAACCCTAAACTGACGAGAATAAGCCTAGGGAGGACGAAAATGACCTAAATGTTCAACCAATGACACAAATGTACTTATTGGATGCACAAGATTGGTTAAAAACCCTAATTGGACGAGAATAAGCCTAGGGAGGACGAAAATGACCTAAATGTTCAACCAATGACACAAAATCACTTATTGGATGCACAAGATTGTTTAAAAACCCTAATTGGACGAGAATAAGCCTAGGGAGGACGAAAATGGCCTAAATGTTCAACCAATGACACAAAATCACTTATTGGATGCACAAGATTGGTTAAAAACCCTAATTGGACGAGAATAAGCTTTTGGAGGACATAAATGACCTAAATGTTCAACCAATGACACAAATTCACTTATTGGATGCACAAGATTGGTTAAAAACCCTAATTGGACGAGAATAAGCCTAGGGAGGACGAAAATGACCTAAATGTTCAACCAATGACACAAAATCACTTATTGGATGCACAAGATTGGTTAAAAACCCTAATTGGACGAGAATAAGCCTTGGGAGGACAAAAATAACCTAAAGGTTCAACCAATGACACAAATGTACTTATTGGATGCACAAGATTGGTTAAAAACCCTAATTGGACGAGAATAAGCCTAGGGAGGACGAAAATGACCTAAATGTTCAACCAATGACACAAAATCACTTATTGGATGCACAAGATTGGTTAAAAACCCTAATTGGACGAGAATAAGCCTAGGGAGGACATAAATGACCTAAATGTTCAACCAATGACACAAAATCATTTATTGGATGCACAAGATTGGTTAAAAACCCTAATTGGACGAGAATAAGCCTTTGGAGGACATAAATGACCTAAATGTTCAACCAATGACACAAATGTACTTATTGGATGCACAAGATTGGTTAAAAACCCTAATTGGACGAGAATAAGCTTTTCGAGGACATAAATGACCTAAATGTTCAACCAATGACACAAATGTACTTATTGGATGCACAAGATTTGTTAAAAACCCTAATCGAACGAGAATAAGCCTAGGGAGGACATAAATAACCTAAATGTTCAACCAATGACACAAAATCACTTATGGGATGCACAAGATTGGTTAAAAACCATAATTGGACGAGAATAAGCCTTGGGAGGACGAAAATGACCTAAATGTTCAACCAATGACACAAAATCACTTATTGGATGCACAAGATTGGTTAAAAACCCTAATTGGACGAGAATAAGCCTAGGGAGGACGAAAATGACCTAAATGTTCAACCAATGACACAAAATCACTTATTGGATGCACAAGATTGGTTAAAAACCCTAATTGGCCAAGAATAAGCCTTGGGAGGACGAAAATGACCTAAATGTTCAACCGATGACGCAAATGTACTTATTGGATGCACAAGATTGGTTAAAAACCCTAATTGGACGAGAATAAGCCTTAAGAGGACGAAAATGACCAAAAAGTTCAACGAATGACACAAATGTACTTATTGGATGCACAAGATTGGTTAAAAACCCTAATTGGACGAGAATAAGCCTTGGGATGACGAAAATGACCTAAATGTTCAACCAATGACACAAAATCACTTATTGGATGCACAAGATTGGTTAAAAACCCTAATTGGACGAGAATAAGCCTAGGGAGGACGAAAATGGCCTAAATGTTCAACCAATGACACCAAATCACTTATTGGATGCACAAGATTGGTTAAAAACCCTAATTGAACGAGAATAAGCCTAGGGAGGACGAAAATGACCTAAATGTTCAACCAATGTAACAAAATCACTTATTGGATGCACAAGATTGGTTAAAAACCCTAATTGGACGAGAATAAGCCTAGGGAGGACGAAAATGACCTAAATGTTCAACCAATGACACAAAATCACTTATTGGATGCACAAGATTGGTTAAAAACCCTAATTGGACGAGAATAAGCCTTGGGAGGACGAAAATAATCTAAATGTTCATCCAATGACACAAATGTACTTGTTGGATGCACAAGATTGGTTAAAAACCCTAATTAGACGAGAATAAGCCTCAGGAGGACGAAAATGATCTAAATGTTCAACCAATGACACAAAATCACTTATTGGATGCACAAGATTGGTTAAAAACCCTAATTGGACGAGAATAAGCATTGGGAGGACGAAAATTACCTAAATGTTCAACCAATGACACAAATGTACTTATTGGATGCACAAGATTGGTTAAAAACCCTAATTGGACGAGAATAAGCCTAGGGAGGACGAAAATGACCTAAATGTTCAACCAATGACACAAAATCACTTATTGGATGCACAAGATTGGTTAAAAACCCTAATTGGACGAGAATAAGCCTAGGGAGGATTAAAATAATCTAAATGTTAAACCAATGACACAAAATCACTTATTGGATGCACAAGATTGGTTAAAAACCCTAATTGGACGAGAATAAGCATTGGGAGGACGAAAATGACCTAAATGTTCATCCAATGACACAAATGTACTAATTGGATGCACAAGATTGGTTAAAAACCCTAATTGGACGAGAATAAGCCTAGGGAGGACGAAAATGACCTAAATGTTCAACCAATGACACATATTCTCTTATTGGATGCACAAGATTGCTTAAAAACCCTAATTGGACGAGAATAAGCCTAAGGAGGACGAAAATGACCTAAATGTTCAACGAGTGACACAAATCACTTATTGGATGCACAAGATTGGTTAAAAACCCTAATTGGACGAGAATAAGCCTTGGGAGGATGAAAATGACCTAAATGTTCAACCAATGACACAAATGTACTTATTGGATGCACAAGATTGGTTAAAAACCCTAATTGGATGAGAATAAGCCGTGGGAGGACGAAAATGACCTAAATGTTCAACCAATGACACAAAAACACTTATTGGATGCACAAGATTGGTTAAAAACCCTAATTGGACGAGAATAAGCCTAGGGAGGACGAAAATAATCTAAATGTTCAACCAATGACACAAAATCACTTATTCGATGCACAAGATTGGTTAAAAACCCTAATTGGATGAGAATAAGCATTGGGAGGACGAAAATGACCTAAATGTTCATCCAATGACACAAATGTACTAATTGGATGCACAAGATTTGTTAAAAACCCTAATTGGACGAGAATAAGCCTAGGGAGGACGAAAATGACCTAAATGTTCAACCAATGACACATATTCACTTATTGGATGCACAAGATTGGTTAAAAACCCTAATTGGACGAGAATAAGCATTGGGAGGATGAAAATGACCTAAATGTTCAACCAATGACACAAATGTACTAATTGGATGCACAAGATTGGTTAAAAACCCTAATTGCACGAGAATAAGCCTAGGGAGGACGAAAATGACCTAAATGTTCAACCAACGACACAAATGTACTTATTGGATGCACAAGATTGGTTAAAAACCCTAATTGGACGAGAATAAGCATTAGTAGGACGAAAATGACCTAAATGTTCAACCAATGACACAAAATCACTTATTGGATGCACAAGATTTGTTAAAAACCCTAATTGGATGAGAATTAGCCTAGGGAGGACGAAAATGAACTAAATGTTCAACCAATGACACAAATGTACTTATTGGATGTACAAGATTGGTTAAAACCCCTAATTGGACGAAAAATAAGCCTAAGGAGGACGAAAATGACCTAAATGTTCAACCAATGACACAAAATCACTTATTGGATCCACAAGATTGGTTAAAAACCCTAATTGGACGAGAATAAGCCTTGGGAGGACGAAAATGACCTAAATGTTCAACCAATGACACAAATGTACTTATTGGATGCACAAGATTGATTAGAAACCCATATTGGACGAGAATAAGCATTCGGAGGACGAAAATGACCTAAATGTTCAACCAATGACACAAAATCACTTATTGGATGCACAAGATTGGTTAAAAACCCTAATTGGACGAGAATAAGCCTTGGGAGGACGAAAATGACCTAAATGTTCAACCAATGACACAAATGTTTTTATTTGATGCACAAGATTGGTTAAAAACCCTAATTGGACGAGAATAAGCCTTGGGAGGACGAAAATGACCTAAATGTTCAACCAATGACACAAATGTACTTATTGGATGCACAAGATTGGTTAAAAACCCTAATTGGACGAGAATAAGCCTTGGGAGGACGAAAATGACCTAAATGTTCAACCAATGACACAAATGTAATTATTGGATGCACAAGATTGGTTAAAAACCCTAATTGGACGAGAGTAAGCCTTGGGAGGACGAAAATGACCTAAATGTTCAACCAATGACAAAAATGTACTTATTGGATGCACAAGATTGGTTAAAAACCCTAATTGGACGAGAAAAAGCCTTGGGAGGACGAAAATGACCTAAATGTCCAACCAATGACACAAATGTACTTATTGGATGCACAAGATTGGTTAAAAACCCTAATTGGACGAGAATAAGCCTTGGGAGGACGAAAATGACCTAAATGTTCAACCAATGACACAAATGTACTTATTGGATGCACAAGATTGGTTAAAAACCCTAATTGGACGAGAATAAGCCTTGGGAGGAAGAAAATGACCTAAATGTTCAACCAATCACATAAATGTACTTATTGGATGCACAAGATTGGTTAAAAACCCTAATTGGATGAGAATAAGCCTTGGGAGGACGAAAATGACCTAAATGTTCAATCAATGACACAAATGTACTTATTGGATGGATAAGATTGGTAAAAAACCCTAATTGGACGGGAATAAGCCTTGGGAGCACGAAAATGACCTAAATGTTCAACCAATGACACAAAATCACTTATTGGATGCACAAGATTGGTTAAAAACCCTAATTGGACGAGAATAAGCCTTGGGAGGACGAAAATGACCTAAATGTTCAACCAATGACACAAATGTACTTATTGGATGCACAAGATTGGTTAAAAACCCTAATTGGACGCGAATAAGCCTTGGGAGGAAGAAAAATGACATAAATGTTCAACCAATGACACAAATGTACTT
Source organism: Cicer chorassanicum (assembly GCA_037974735.1). Taxonomy (NCBI): domain Eukaryota; kingdom Viridiplantae; phylum Streptophyta; class Magnoliopsida; order Fabales; family Fabaceae; genus Cicer; species Cicer chorassanicum. The sequence continues at coordinate 13,702 of JBBPBP010000221.1, forward strand.
ATTGGATGCACAAGATTGGTTAAAAACCCTAATTGGACGAGAATAAGCCTAGGGAGGACGAAAATGACCTAAATGTTCAACCAATGACACAAAATCACTTATTGGATGCACAAGATTGGTTAAAAACCCTAATTGGACGAGAATAAGCCTTGGGAGGACAAAAATAACCTAAAGGTTCAACCAATGACACAAATGTACTTATTGGATGCACAAGATTGGTTAAAAACCCTAATTGGACGAGAATAAGCCTAGGGAGGACGAAAATGACCTAAATGTTCAACCAATGACACAAAATCACTTATTGGATGCACAAGATTGGTTAAAACCCCTAATTGGACGAGAATAAGCCGTGGGAGGACGAAAATGACCTAAATGTTCAACCAATGACACAAAATCACTTATTGGATGCACAAGATTGGTTAAAAACCCTAATTGGACGAGAATAAGCCTTGGGAGGACGAAAATGACATAAATGTTCAACTAATGACACAAATGTACTTATTGGATGCACAAGATTGGTTAAAAACCCTAATTGGACGAGAATAAGCCTAGGGAGGACGAAAATGACCTAAATGTTCAACCAATGACACAAAATCACTTATTGGATGCACAAGATTGGTTAAAAACCCTAATTGGACGAGAATAAGCCTTGAAGGACGAAAATGACCTAAATGTTCAACCAATGACACAAATGTACTTATTGGATGCACAAGATTGGTTAAAAACCCTAATTGGACGAGAATAAGCATAGGGATGACGAAATTGACCTAAATGTTCAACCAATGACACAAAATCACTTATTGGATGCACAAGATTGGTTAAAAACCCCAATTAATCGAGAATAAGCCTAGGGAGGACGAAAATGACCTAAATGTTCAACTAATGACACAAATGTATTGGATGCACAAGATTGGTTAAAAACCCTAATTGGACGAGAATAAGCCTTGGGAGGACGAAAATGACCTAAATGTTCAACCAATGACACAAATGTACTTATTGGATGCACAAGATTGGTTAAAAACCCTAATTGGACGAGAATAAGCCTTGGGAGGACGAAAATGACCTAAATGTTCAACCAATGACACAAATGTACTTATTGGATGCACAAGATTGGTTAAAAACCCTAATTGGACGAGAATAGGATTTGAGAGGACGAAAATGACCTAAATGTTCAACCAATGACACAAATGTACTTATTGGATGCACAAGATTGGTTAAAAACCCTAATTGGACGAGAATAAGCCTTGGGAGGACGAAAATGACCTAAATGTTCAACCAATGACACAAATGTACTTATTGGATGCACAAGATTGGTTAAAAACCCTAATTGGACGAGTATAAGCCTTTGGAGGATGAAAATGACCTAAATGTTCAACCAATGACACAAAATCACTTATTGGATGCACAAGATTGTTTAAAAACCCTAATTGGCTACAATAAGCCTTGGGAGGACGAAAATGTTCTAAATGTTCAACCAATGACACAAAATCACTTCTTGGATGCACAATATTGGTTAAAAATCCTATTTGGTCGAGAATAAGTCTTGGGAGGATGAAAATGACCTAAATATTCAACCAATGACACAAAATCACTTATTGGATGCACAAGATTGGTTAAAAACCCTAATTGGACGAGAATAAGCCTTGGGAGGACGAAAATGACCTAAATGTTCAACCAATGACACAAATGTACTTATTGGATGCACAAGATTGGTTAAAAACCCTAATTGAGGGAGAATAAGCCTTGGGAGGACGAAAATAACCTAAATGTTCAACCAATGACACAAATGTACTTATTGGATGCACAAGATTGGTTAAAAATCCTAATTGGACGAGAATAAGCCTTAGGAGGACGAAAATGACCTAAATGTTCAACCAATGACACAAAATCACTTATTGGATGCACAAGATAGGTTAAAAACCCTAATTGGACAAGAATAAGCCTTGGGAGGACGAAAATGACCTAAATGTTCAACCAATGACACAAATGAACTTATTGGATGCACAAGATTGGTTAAAAACCCTAATTGGACGAGAATAAGCCTTGGGAGGACGAAAATGACCTAAATGTTCAACCAATGACACAAATGTACTTATTGGATGCACAAGATTGGTTAAAAACCCTAATTGGACGAGAATAAGCCTAGGGAGGACGAAAATGACCTAAATGTTCAACCAATGACACAAAATCACTTATTGGATTCACAACATTCGTTAAAAACCCTAATTGGACGAGAATAAGCCTTGGGAGGACGAAAATGACCTAAATGTTCAACCAATGACACAAATGTACTTATTGGATGCACAAGATTGGTTAAAACCCCTAATTGGACGAGAATAAGCCTTAGGAGGACGAAAATGACCTAAATGTTCAACCAATGACACAAAATCACTTATTGGATGCACAAGATTGGTTAAAAACCCTAATTGGACGAGAATAAGCACTAGCAGGTTGAAAATGACCTAAATGTTCATCCAATGACACAAATGTACTAATTGGATGCACAAGATTTGTTAAAAACCCTAATTGGACGAGAATAAGCCTAGGGAGGACGAAAATGACCTAAATGTTCAACCAATGACACATATTCACTTATTGGATGCACAAGATTGGTTAAAAACCCTAATTGGACGAGAATAAGCATTGGGAGGACGAAAATGACCTAAATGTTCAACCAATGACACAAATGTACTAATTGGATGCACAAGATTGGTTAAAAACCCTAATTGCACGAGAATAAGCCTAGGGAGGACGAAAATGACCTAAATGTTCAACCAACGACACAAATGTACTTATTGGATGCACAAGATTGGTTAAAAACCCTAATTGGCCGAGAATAAGCATTAGTAGGACGAAAATGACCTAAATGTTCAACCAATGACACAAAATCACTTATTGGATGCACAAGATTTGTTAAAAACCCTAATTGGATGAGAATTAGCCTACGGAGGACGAAAATGACCTAAATGTTCAACCAATGACACAAATGTACTTATTGGATGTACAAGATTGGTTAAAACCCCTAATTGGACGAAAAATAAGCCTAAGGAGGACGAAAATGACCTAAATGTTCAACCAATGACACAAAATCACTTATTGGATCCACAAGATTGGTTAAAAACCCTAATTGGAC
>JBBPBP010000222.1:0-23338 GCA_037974735.1 Cicer chorassanicum
TGTCATTGGTTGAACATTTAGGTCATTTTCGTCCTCCCAATGCTTATTCTCGTCCAATTAGGGTTTTTAACCAATCTTGTGCATCCAATAAGTGATTTTGTGTCATTGGTTGAACATTTAGGTCATTTTCGTCCTCCCTAGGCTTATTCTCGTCCAATTAGGGTTTTTAACCAATCTTGTGCATCCAATTAGTACATTTGTGTCATTGTTTGAACATTTAGGTCATTTTCGTCCTCCCAATGCTTATTCTCGTCGAATTAGGGTTTTTAACCAATCTTGTGCATCCAATAAGTGATTTTGTGTCATTGGTTGAACATTTAGGTCATTTTCGTCCTCCCAAGGCTTATTCTCGTCCAATTAGGGTTTTTAACGAATCTTGTGCATCCAATAAGTGATTTTGTGTCATTGGTTGAACATTTAGGTCATTTTCGTCCTCCCTAGGCTTTTTCTCGTCCAATTAGGGGTTTTAACCAATCTTGTGCATCCAATAAGTACATTGTCATTGGTTGAACATTTAGGTCATTTTCGTCCTCCCTAGGCTTATTCTCGTCCAATTAAGGTTTTTAACCAATCTTGTGCATCCAATTAGTACATTTGTGTCATTGGTTGAACATTTAGGTCATTTTCGTCCTCCCAATGTTTATTCTCGTCCAATTAGGGTTATTAACCAATCTTGGGCATCCAATAAGTGATTTTGTGTCATTGGTTGAACATTTAGGTCATTTTCGTCCTCCCAAGGCTTATTCTCGTCCAATTAGGGTTTTTAACCAATCTTGTGCATCCAATAAGTACATTTGTGTCATTGGTTGAACATTTAGGTCATTTTCGTCCTCATAAGGCTTATTCTCGTCCAATAACCGTTTTTAACCAATCTTGTGCATCCAATAAGTGATTTTGTGTCATTGGTTGAACATTTAGGTCATTTTCGTCCTCCCTAGGCTTATTCTCGTCCAATTAGGGGTTTTAACCAATCTTGTGCATCCAATAAGTACATTTGTGTCATTGGTTGAACATTTAGGTCATTTTCGTCCTCCCAATGCTTATTCTCGTCCAATTAGGGTTTTAACCAATCTTGTGCATCCAATAAGTGATTTTGTGTCATTGGTTGAACATTTAGGTCATTTTCGTCCACCCTAGGCTTATTCTCATCCAATTAGGGTTTTTAACCAATCTTGTGCATCCAATAACTACATTTGTGTCATTGGTTTAACATTTAGGTCATTTTTGTCCTCCCAATGCTTATTCTCGTCCAATTAGGGTTTTTAACCAATCTTGTGCATCCAATAAGTGATTTTGTGTCATTGGTTGAACATTTAGGTCATTTTCGTCCTCCTAAGGCTTATTCTCGTCCAATTAGGGGTTTTAACCAATCTTGTGCATCCAATAAGTTCATTTGTGTCATTGGTTTAACATTTAGGTCATTTTCGTCCTCCCTAGGCTTATTCTCGTCCAATTATGGTTTTTAACCAATCTTTTGCATCCAATAAGTGATTTTGTGTCATTGGTTGAACATTTAGGTCATTTTCGTCCTCCCAAGGCTTATTCTCGTCCAATTAGGGTTTTTAACCAATCTTGTGCATCCAATAAGTACATTTGTGTCATTGGTTGAACATTTAGGTCATTTTCGTCCTCCCTAGGCTTTTTCTCGTCCAATTAAGGGTTTTAACAAATCTTGTGCATCCAATAAGTACATTTATGTCATTGGTTGAACATTTAGATCATTTTCGTCCTCCCTAGGCTTATTGTCGTCCAATTAGGGTTTTTAACCAATCTTGTGCATCCAATTAGTACATTTGTGTCATTGGTTGAACATTTAGGTCATTTTTGTCCTCCCAATGCTTATTCTCGTCCAATTAGGGTTTTTAACCAATCTTGTGCATCCAATAAGTGATTTGTGTCATTGGTTGAACATTTAGGTCAATTTCGTCCTCCCAAGGCTTATTCTCGTCCAATTAGGGATTTTAACCAATCTTGTGCATCCAATAAGTACATTTGTGTCATTGGTTGAACATTTAGGTCATTTTCGTCCTCCCTATGCTTATCCTCGTCCAATTAGGGTTTTTAACCAATCTTGTGCATCCAATAAGTACATTTGTGTCATTGGTTGAACATTTAGGTCATTTTCGTCCTCCCAAGGCTTATTCTCGTCCCATTAGGGTTTTTAACCAATCTAGTGCATCCAATAAGTGATTTTGTGTCATTGGTTGAACATTTAGGTCATGTTTGTCCTCCCTAGGCTTATTCTCGTCCAATTAGGGTTTTTCACCAATATTGTGCATCCAATAAGTACATTTGTGTCATTGGTTGAACATTTAGGTCATTTTCGTCCTCCCAATGCTTATTCTCGTCCAATTAGGGTTTTTAACCAATCTTGTGCATCCAATAAGTGATTTTGTGTCATTGATTGAACATTTAGATCATTTTTGTCCTCCCTAGGATTATTCTCGTCGAATTAGGGGTTTTAACCAATCCTGTGCATCCAATAAGTACATTTTTGTTATTGGTTGGACATTTAGGTCATTTTAATCCTCCCTAGGCTTATTCTCGTCCAATTAGGGTTTTTAACCAATCTTGTGCATCCAATAAGTGATTTTGTGTCATTGGTTTAACATTTAGGTCATTTTCGTCCTCTCAAGGCTTATTCTCGTCCAATTAGGGTTTTTAACCAATCTTTTGCATCCAATAAGTACATTTGTGTCAATTGTTGAACATTTAGGTCATTTTCATCCTTCCAAGGCTTATTCTCGTCCAATTAGGGTTTTGAACGAATCTTGTGCATCCAATAAGTGATTTTGTGTCATTGGTTGAACATTTAGGTCATTTTCGTCCTCCCTAGGCTTATTCTCGTCCAATTAGGGTTTTTAACCAATCTTGTGCATCCAATAAGTACATTTGTGTCATTGGTTGAACATTTAGGTCATTTTCGTCCTCCTAAAGATTATTCTCGTCCAATTAGGGTTTTTAACCAATCTTGTGCATCCAATAAGTGATTTTGTGTCATTGGTTGAACATTTAGGTCATTTCCGTCCTCCTAAAGATTATTCTCTTCCAATTAGGGTTTTTAACCAATCTTGTGCATCCAATAAGTGATTTTGTGTCATTGGTTGAACATTTAGGTCATTTTCGTCCTCCCAAGGCTTATTCTCGTCCAATTAGGGTTTTTAACCAATCTTGTGCATCCAATAAGTACATTTGTGTCATTGGTTGAACATTTAGGTCATTTTCGTCCTCCCTAGGCTTATTCTCGTCCAATTAGGGTTTTTAACCAATCTTGTGCATCCAATAAGTACATTTGTGTCACTGGTTGAACATTTAGGTCATTTTCGTCCTCCCAAGGCTTATTCTCGTCCAATTAGGGTTTTTAACCAATCGTGTGCATCCAATAAGTGATTTTGTGTCATTGGTTGAACATTTAGGTCATTTTCGTCCTCCCAAGGCTTATTCTCGTCCAATTAGGGTTTTTAACCAATCTTGTGCATCCAATAAGTGATTGTGTGTCATTGGTTGAACATTTAGGTCATTTTCGTCCTCCCAAGGCTTATTCTCGTCCAATTAGGGTTTTTAACAAATCTTGTGCATCCAATAAGTGATTTTGTGTCATTGGTTGAACATTTAGGTCATTTTCGTCCTCCCTAGGCTTATTCTCGTCCAATTAGGGTTGTTACCCAATCTTGTGCATCGAATAAGTGATTATGTGTCATTGGTTGAACATTTTGGGTTTTTTCGTCCTCCCAAGGCTCATTCTTGCCAATTAGGGTTTTTAACCAATCTTTCGCATCCAATAAGTGATTTTGTGTCATTGGTTGAACATTTAGGTCATTTTCGTCCTCCCAAGGCTTATTCTCGTCCAATTAGGGTTTTTAACCAATCTTGTGCATCCAATAAGTACATTTGTGTCATTGGTTGAACATTTAGGTAATTTTCGTCCTCCCAAGGATTATTCTCGTCCAATTAGGGTTTTTAACCAATCTTGTGCATCCAATAAGTACATTTGTGTCATTGGTTGAACATTTAGGTCATTTTCATCCTCCCAAGGCTTATTCTCGTCCAATTAGGGTTTTTAACCAATCTTGTGCATTCAATAAGTGATTTTGTGTCATGTGTTGAACATTTAGGTGATTTTCGTGCTCCCAATGCTTATTCTCGTCCAATTAGGGTTTTTAACCAATCTTGTGCATCCAATAAGTGATTTTGTGTCATTGGTTGAACATTTAGGTCATTTTCGTCCTCCCTAGGCTTATTCTCGTCCAATTAGGGTTTTTAACCAATCTTGTGCATCCAATAAGTGATTTTGTGTCATTGGTTGAACATTTAGGTCATTTTCATCCTCCCAAGGCTTATTCTCGTCCAATTAGGGTTTTTAACCAATCTTGTGCATCCAATAAGTACATTTGTGTCATTGGTTGAACATTAAGGTCATTTTCGTCCTCCCAATGCTTATTCTCGTCCAATTAGGGTTTTTAACCAATCTAGTGCATCCAATAAGTGATTTTGTGTCATTGGTTGAACATTTAGGTCATGTTCGTCCTCCCTAGGCTTATTCTCGTCCAATTAGGGTTTTTATCCAATGTTGTGCATCCAATAAGTACATTTGTGTCATTGGTTGAACATTTAGGTCATTTTCGTCCTCCCTAGGCTTTTTCTCGTCCAATTAGGGGTTTTAACCAATCTTGTGCATCCAATAAGTACATTTGTGTCATTGGTTGAACATTTAGGACATTTTCATCCTCCCTAGGCTTTTTCTCACCCAATTAGGGTTTTTAACCAATCTTGTGCATCCAATAAGTGATTTTGTGTCATTGGTTGAACATTTAGGACATTTTCGTCCTCCCAAGGCTTATTCTTGTCCAATTAGGGTTTTTAACCAATCTACTGCATCCAATAAGTGATTTTGTGTCATTGGTTGAACATTTAGGTCATTTTCGTCCTCCCTAGGCTTATCCTCGTCCAATTAGGGTTTTTAACCAATCTTGTGCATCCAATAAGTACATTTGTGTCATTGGTTGAACATTTAGGTCATTTTCGTCCTCCCAAGGCTTATTCTCGTCCAATTAGGGTTTTTAACCAATCTTGTGCATCAATTAAGTACATTTGTGTCATTGGTTGAACATTTAGGTCATTTTCGTCCTCCTAAGGTTTATTCTCGTCCAATTAGGGTTTTTAACCAATCTTGTGCATCCAATAAGTGATTTTGTGCCAGTGGTTGAACATTTAGGTCATTTTCGTCCTCCCAAGGCTTATTCTCGTCCAATTAGGGTTTTTAACCAATCTTGTGCATCCAATAAGTACATTTGTGTCATTGGTTGAACATTTAGGTCATTTTCGTCCTCCCAAGGCTTATTCTTGTCAAAGTAGGGTTTTTAACCAATCTTGTGCATCCAATAAGTGATTTTGTGTCATTGGTTGAACATTTAGGTCATTTTCGTCCTCCCAAGGCTTATTCTCGTCCAATTAGGGTTTTTAACCAATCTTGTGCATCCAATAAGTACATTTGTGTCATTGGTTGAACATTTAGGTCATTTTCGTCCTCTTGAGGCTTATTCTCGTCCAATTAGGGTTTTTAACCAATCTTGTGCATCCAATAAGTACATTTGTGTCATTGGTTGAACATTTAGGTCATTTTCGTCCTCCCAAGGCTTATTCTCGTCCAATTAGGGTTTTTAACCAATATTGTGCATCCAATAAGTGATTTTGTGTCTTTGGTTGAACATTTAGGTCATTTTCGTCCTCCCAAGGCTTATTCTCGTCCAATTAGGGTTTTTAACCAATCTTGTGCATCCAATAAGTACATTTGTGTCATTGGTTGAACATTTAGGTCATTTTCGTCCTCCCAAGGCTTATTCTCGTCCAATTAGGGTTTTTAAATAATCTTTTGCATCCAATAAGAACATTTGTGTCATTGGTTGAACATTTAGGTCATTTTCGTCCTCCCAATGCTTATTCTCGTCCAATTAGGGTTTTTAACCAATCTTGTGCATCCAATAAGTGATTTTGTGTCATTGGTTGAACATTTAGGTCATTTTCGTCCTCCCAAGGCTTATTCTCATCCAATTAGGGTTTTTAATGAATCTTGTGCATCCAATAAGTGATTTTGTGTCATTGGTTGAACATTTAGGTCATTTTCGTCCTCCCTAGGCTTTTTCTCGTCCAATTAGGGGTTTTAACCAATCTTGTGCATCAATAAGTACATTTTCATTGGTTGAACATTTAGGTCATTTTCGTTCTCCCTAGGCTTATTCTCATCCAATTAGGGTTTTTAACCAATCTTGTGCATCCAATTAGTACATTTGTGTCATTGGTTGAACATTTAGGTCATTTTCGTCCTCCCAATGTTTATTCTCGTCCAATTAGGGTTATTAACCAATCTTGTGCATCCAATAAGTGATTTTGTGTCATTGGTTGAACATTTAGGTCATTTTCGTCCTCCCAAGGCTTATTCTCGTCCAATTAGGGTTTTTAACCAATCTTGTGCATCCAATAAGTACATTTGTGTCATTGGTTGAACATTTAGGTCATTTTCGTCCTCCCCAAGGCTTATTCTTGTCCAATTAGGGTTTTTAACCAATCTTGTGCATCCAATAAGTGATTTTGTGTCATTGGTTGAACATTTAGGTCATTTTCGTCCTCCCAAGGCTTATTCTCGTCCAATTAGGGTTTTTAACCAATCTTGTGCATCCAATAAGTACATTTGTGTCATTGGTTGAACAGTTAGGTCATTTTCGTCCTGCCTAGGCTTATTTTCATCCAATTAGGGTTTTTAACCAATCTTGTGCATCCAATAAGTGATTAGTTGAACATTTAGGTCATTTTCGTCCTCCCTAGGCTTATTCTTGTCCAATTAGGATTTTTAACCAATATTGTGCATCCAATAAGTGATTTTGTGTCGTTGGTTGAACATTTAGGTCATTTTAGTCCTCCCTAGGCTTATTCTCGTCCAATTAGGGTTTTTAACCAATCTTGTGCATCCAATAAGTACATTTGTGTCATTGGTTGAACATTTAGGTCATTTTCGTCCTCCCAAGGCTTATTCTCGTCCAATTAGAGTTTTAAACCAATCTAGTGCATCCAATAAGTGATTTTGTGTCATTGGTTGAACATTTAGGTCATTTTCGTCCTCCCTAGGCTTATTCTCGTCCAATTAGGGTTTTTAACCAATCTTGTGCATCCAATAAGTACATTTGTGTCATTGGTTGAACATTTAGGTCATTTTCGTCCTCCCAATGCTTATTCTCGTCCAATTAGGGTTTTTAACCAATCTTGTACATCCAATAAGTACATTTGTGTCATTGGTTGAACATTTAGGTCATTTTCATCCTCCCTAGGCTTATTCTCGTCCAATTAGGGTTTTTAACCAATCTTGTGCATCCAATAAGTACATTTTTGTCGTTGGTTGAATATTTAGGTCATTTTCGTCTTCCCAAGGCTTATTCTCGTCCAATTAGGGTTTTTAACCAATCTTGTGCATCCAATAACTGATTTTCTGTCATTGGTTGAACATTTAGATCATTTTCGTCCTCCCTAGGCTTATTCTCGTCCAATTAGGGTTTTTAACCAATCTTGTGCTTCCAATAAGTACATTTGTGTCATTGGTTGAACATTTAGGTCATTTTCGTCCTCCCAATGCTTATTCTCGTCCAATTAGGGTTTTTAACCAATCTTGTGCATCCAATAAGTGATTTTGTGTCATTGGTTGAACATTTAGATCATTTTGGTCCTCCCAAGGCTTATTCTCGTCAAATTAGGGTTTTTAACCAATCTTGTGCATCCAATAAGTACATTTGTGTCATTGGTTGAACATTTAGGTCATTTTCGTCCTCCCAAGGCTTATTCTCGTCCAATCAGGGTTTTTAACCAATCTTGTGCATCCAATAAGTGATTTTGTGTCATTGGTTGAACATTGAGGTCATTTTCTTCCTCCCTAGGCTTATTCTCGTCCAATTAGGGGTTTTAACCAATCTTGTGCATCCAATAAGTACATTTGTGTCATTGGTTGAACATTTAGGTCATTTTCGTCCTCCCAATGCTTATTCTCGTCCAATTAGGGTTTTAACCAATCTTGTGCATCCAATAAGTACATTTGTGTCATTGGTTGAACATTTAGGTCATTTTCGTCCTCCCAAGGCTTATTCTCGTCAAATTAGGGTTTTTAACAAATCTAGTGCATCCAATAAGTGATTTTGTGTCATTGGTTGAACATTTAGGTCATTTTCGTCCTCCCAAGGCTTATTCTCGTCCAATTAGGGTTTTTAACCAATCTTGTGCATCCAATAAGTACATTTGTGTCATTGGTTGAAGATTTAGGTCATTTTCGTCCTCCCAATGCTTATTCTCGTCCAATTAGGGTTTTTAACCAATCTTGTGCATCCAATAAGTGATTTTGTGTCATTGGTTGAACATTTAGGTCATTTTCGTCCTCCCAAGGCTTATTCTCGTCCAATTAGGGTTTTTAACGAATCTTGTGCATCCAATAAGTGATTTTGTGTCATTGGTTGAACATTTAGGTCATTTTCGTCCCCCCTAGGCTTTTTCTCGTCCAATTAGGGGTTTTAACCAATCTTGTGCATCCAATAAGTACATTGTCATTGGTTGAACATTTAGGTCATTTTCGTCCTCCCTAGGCTTATTCTCGTCCAATTAGGGTTTTTAACCAATCTTGTGCATCCAATTAGTACATTTGTGTCATTGGTTAAACATTTAGGTCATTTTCGTCCTCCCAATGTTTATTCTCGTCCAATTAGGGTTATTAACCAATCTTGTGCATCCAATAAGTGATTTTGTGTCATTGGTTGAACATTTAGGTCATTTTCGTCCTCCCAAGGCTTATTCTCGTCCAATTAGGGTTTTTAACGAATCTTGTGCATCCAATAAGTGATTTTGTGTCATTGGTTGAACATTTAGGTCATTTTCATCCTCCCTAGGCTTTTTCTCATCCAATTAGGGGTTTTAACCAATCTTGTGCATCCAATAAGTACATTGTCATTGGTTGAACATTTAGGTCATTTTCGTCCTCCCTAGGCTTATTCTCGTCCAATTAGGGTTTTTAACCAATCTTGTGCATCCAATAAGTACATTTGTGTCATTGGTTGAACATTTAGGTCATTTTCGTCCTCCCAAGGCTTATTCTCGTCCAATTAGGGTTTTTAACCAATCTTGTGCATCCAATAAGTACATTTGTGTCTTTGGTTGAACATTTAGGTCATTTTCGTCTTCGCAAGGCTTATTATCGTCCAATTAGGGGTTGTAACCAATCTTGTGCATCGAATAAGCGATTTTGTGTCATTGGTTGAACATTTAGGTCATTTTCGTCCTCCCAAGGCTTATTCTCGTCCAATTAGGGTTTTTAACCAATCTTGTGCATCCAATAAGTACATTTGTGTCATTGGTTGAACATTTAGGTCATTTTCGTCCTCCCACGGATTATTCTCGTCCAATTAGAGTTTTTAACCAATCTTGTGCATCCAATAAGTGATTTTGTGTCGTTGGTTGAACATTTAGGTCATTTTCGTCCTCCCAAGGCTTATTCTCGTCCAATTAGGGTTTTTAACCAATCTTGTGCATCCAATAAGTACATTTGTGTCATTGGTTGAACATTTAGGTCATTTTCGTCCTCCCAAGGCTTATTCTCGTCCAATTAGGGTTTTTAACCAATCTTGTGCATCCAATAAGTACATTTGTGTCATTGGTTGAACATTTAGGTCATTTTCATCCTCCCTAGGCCTTTTCTCGTCCAATTAGGGTTTTTAACCAATCTTGTGGATCCAATAAGTGATTTTGTGTCATTGGTTGAACATTTAGGTCATTTTCATCCTCCCAATGCTTATTCTCGTCCAATTAGGGGTTTTAACCAATCCTGTGCATCCAATAAGTGATTTTGTGTCATTGGTTGAACATTTAGGTCATTTTCGTCCTCCCAAGGCTTATTCTCGTCCAATTAGGGTTTTTAACCAATCTTGTGCATCCAATAAGTACATTTGTGTCATTGGTTGAACATTTAGGTCATTTTCGTCCTCCCAAGGCTTATTCTTGCCAATTAAAGTTTTTAACCAATCTTGTGCATCCAATAAGTGATTTTGTGTCATTAGTTGAACATTTAGGTCATTTTCGTCCTCCATAGCCTTATTCTCGTCCAATTAGGGTTTTTAACCAATCTTGTACATCCAATAAGTACATTTGTGTCATTGGTTGAACATTTAGGTCATTTTCGTCCTCCCAAGGCTTATTCTCGACCAATTAGGGTTTTTAACCAATCTTGTGCATCCAATAAGTGATTTTGTGTCATTGGTTGAACATTTAGGTCATTTTCGTCCTTCCAAGGCTTATTCTCGTCCAATTAGGGTTTTAAACACATATTGTGCATCCAATAATTGATTTTGTGTCATTGGTTGAACATTTAGGTCATTTTCGTCCTCCCAAGGCTTATTCTCGTCCAATTAGGGTTTTTAACCAATCTTGTGCATCCAATAAGTACATTTGTGTCATTGGTTGAACATTTAGGTCATTTTCGTCCTCCCAAGGCTTATTCTCGTCTAATTAGGGTTTTTAACCAATCTTGTGCATCCAATAAGTGATTTTGGGACATTGGTTTAACATTTAGGTCATTTTCGTCCTCACTAGGCTTATTCTCGTCCAATTAGGGTTTTTAACCAATCGTGTGCATCCAATAATTGATTTTGTGTCATTGGTTGAACATTTAGGTCATTTTCGTCCTCACTAGGCTTATTCTCGTCCAATTAGGGTTTTTAACCAATCGTGTGCATCCAATAATTGATTTTGTGTCATTGGTTGAACATTTAGGTCATTTTCGTCCTCCCAAGGCTTATTCTCGTCCAATTAGGGTTTTTAACCAATCTTGTGCATCCAATAAGTACATTTGTGTCATTGGTTGAACATTTAGGTCATTTTCGTCCTCCCAAGGCTTATTGTCGTCCAATTAGGGTTTTTAACCAATCTTTTGCATCCAATAAGTGATTTTGTGTCATTGGTTGAACATTTAGGTCATTTTCGTCCTCCCAAGGCTTATTCTCGTCCAATTAGGGTTTTGAACCAATCTTGTGCATCCAATAAGTGATTTTGTGTCATTGGTTGAACATTTAGGTCATTTTCGTCCTCCCAAGGCTTATTCTCGTCCAATTAGGGTTTTTAACCAATCTTGTGCATCCAATAAGTACATTTGTGTCATTGGTTGATCATTAAGGTCATTTTCGTCATCCCAAGGCTTATTCTCGTCCAATTAGGGTTTTTAACCAATCTTGTGCATCCAATAAGTGATTTTGTGTCATTGGTTGAACATTTAGGTCATTTTCGTCCTCCCAAGGCTTATTCTCATCCAATTAGGGTTTTTAATGAATCTTGTGCATCCAATAAGTGATTTTGTGTCATTGGTTGAACATTTAGGTCATTTTCGTCCTCCCTAGGCTTTTTCTCGTCCAATTAGGGGTTTTAACCAATCTTGTGCATCAATAAGTACATTTTCATTGGTTGAACATTTAGGTCATTTTCGTTCTCCCTAGGCTTATTCTCATCCAATTAGGGTTTTTAACCAATCTTGTGCATCCAATTAGTACATTTGTGTCATTGGTTGAACATTTAGGTCATTTTCGTCCTCCCAATGTTTATTCTCGTCCAATTAGGGTTATTAACCAATCTTGTGCATCCAATAAGTGATTTTGTGTCATTGGTTGAACATTTAGGTCATTTTCGTCCTCCCAAGGCTTATTCTCGTCCAATTAGGGTTTTTAACCAATCTTGTGCATCCAATAAGTACATTTGTGTCATTGGTTGAACATTTAGGTCATTTTCGTCCTCCCAAGGCTTATTCTCGTCCAATTAGGGTTATTAACCGATCTTGTGCATCCAATAAGTGATTTTTTGTTATTGGTTGAACATTTAGGTCATTTTCGTCCTCCCAAGGCTTATTCTTGTCCAATTAGGGTTTTTAACAAATCTTGTGCATCCAATAAGTACATTTGTGTCATTGGTTGAGTATTTAGGTCATTTTCGTCCTCCCAAAGCTTATTCTCGTCCAATTAGGGTTATTAACCAATCTTGTGCATCCAATAAGTGATTTTGTGTCATTGGTTGAACATTTAGGTCATTTTCGTCCTCCCAAGGCTTATTCTCGTCCAATTAGGGTTTTTAACCAATCTTGTGCATCCAATAAGTACATTTGTGTCATTGGTTGAACATTTAGGTCATTTTCGTCCTCCCAAGGCTTATTCTCGTCCAATTAGGGTTTTTAACCAATCATGTGTATCCAATAAGTGATTTTGTGTCGTTGGATGAACATTTAGGTCATTTTCGTCCTCGCAAGGCTTATTCTCGTCCAATTAGGGTTTTTAACCAATCTTGTGCATCCAATAAGTACATTTGTGTCATTGGTTGAACATTTAGGTCATTTTCGTCCTCCCAAGGCTTATTCTCGTCCAATTAGGGTTTTTAACCAATCTTGTGCTTCCAATAAGTGATTTTGTTTCATTGGTTGAACATTTAGGTCATTTTCATCCTCCCAAGGCTTATTCTCGTCCAATTAGGGTTTTTAACCAATCTTGTGCATCCAATAAGTGATTTTGTGTCATTGGTTGAACATTTAGGTCATTTTCGTCCTCCCAAGGCTTATTCTCGTCCAATTAGGGTTTTTAACCAATCTTGTGCATCCAATAAGTACATTTGTGTCATTGGTTGAACATTTAGGTCATTTTCGTCCTCCCAAGGCTTATTCTCGTCCAATTAGGGTTTTTAACCAATCTTGTGCATCCAATAAGTGCTTTTTTGTCATTGGTTGAACATTTAGGTCATTTTCGTCCTCCCAAGGCTTATTCTCGTCCAATTAGGGTTTTTAACCAATCTTGTGCATCCAATAAGTGATTTTGTGTCATTGGTTGAACATTTAGGTCATTTTCGTCGTCCTAAGGCTTATTCTCGTCCAATTAGGGTTTTTAACCAATCTTGTGCATCCAATAAGTGATTTTGTGTCATTGGTTGAACATTTAGGTCATTTTCGTCCTCCCTAGGCTTATTCTCGTCCAATTAGGGTTTTTAACCAATCTTGTGCATCCAATAAGTACATTTGTGTCATTGGTTGAACATTTAGGTCATTTTCGTCCTCCCGAGGCTTATTCTCGTCCAATTAGTGTTTTTAACCAATCTTGTGCATCCAATAAGTGATTTTGTGTCATTGGTTGAACATTTAGGTCATTTTCGTCCTCCCAAGGCTTATTCTCGTCCAATTAGGGTTTTTAACCAATCTTGTGCATCCAATAAGTACATTTGTGTCATTGGTTGAACATTTAGGTCATTTTCGTCCTCCCAATGCTTATTCTCGTCCAATTAGGGTTTTAACCAATCTTGTGCATGCAATAATTGATTTTGTGTCATTGGTTGAACATTTAGGTCGTTTTCGTCCTCCCTAGGCTTAGTCTCGTCCAATTAGGGTTTTTAAACAATCTTGTGCATCCAATTAGTATATTTGTGTCATTGGTTGAACACTTAGGTCATTTTCGTCCTCCCAAGGCTTATTCTCGTCCAATTAGTGTTTTTAACCAATCTTGTGCATCCAATAAGTGATTTTGTGTCATTGGTTGAACATTTAGGTCATTTTCGTCCTCCCAAGGCTTATTCTCGTCCAATTAGGGTTTTTAACCAATCTTGTGCATCCAATAAGTGATTTTGTGTCATTGGTTGAACATTTAGGTCATTTTCGTCCTCCCAATGCTTATTGTCGTCCAATTAGGGTTTTTAACCAATCTTGTGCATCCAATAAGTGATTTTGTGTCATTGGTTGAACATTTAGGTCATTTTCGTCCTCCCAAGGCTTATTCTCGTCCAATTAGGGGTTTTAACCAATCTTGTGCATCCAATAAGTGGTTTTGTGTCATTGGTTGAACATTTTGGTCATTTTCGTCATCCCAAGGCTTATTCTCGTTCAATTAGGGGTTTTAACCAATCTTGTGCATCCAATAAGTGATTTTGAGTCATTGGTTGAACATTTAGGTCATTTTCGTCCTCCCAAGGCTTATTCTCGTCCAATTAGGGTTTTTAACCAATCTTGTGCATCCAATAAGTACATTTGTGTCATTGGTTGAACATTTAGGTCATTTTCGTCCTCCCAAGGCTTATTCTCGTCCAATTAGGGTTTTTAACCAATCTTGTGCATCCAATAAGTACATTTGTGTCATTGGTTGAACATTTAGGTCATTTTCGTCCTCCCAAGGCTTATTCTTGTCCAATTAGGGTTTTTCACCAATCTTGTGCATCCAATAAGTGATTTTGTGTCATTGGTTTAACATTTAGGTCATTTTCGTCCTCCCTAGGCTTATTCTCGTCCAATTAGGGTTTTTAAACAATCTTGTGCATCCAATAAGTGATTTTGTGCCATTGGTTGAACATTTAGGTCGTTTTTGCCTCCCTAGGCTTATTCTCGTCCAATTAGGGTTTTTAACCAATCTTGTGCATCCAATAAGTGATTTTGTGCCATTGGTTGAACATTTAGGTCATTTTCGTCCTCCCAAGGCTTATTCTCGTCCAATTAGGGTTTTTAACCAATCTTGTGCATCCAATAAGTACATTTGTGTCATTGGTTGAACATTTAGGTCATTTTCGTCCTCCCTAGTCATATTCTCGTCCAATTAGGGTTTTTAACCAATCTTGTGCATCCAATAAGTGATTTTGTGTCATTGGTTGAACATTTAGGTCATTTTCGTCCTCCTTATGCTTATTCTCGTCCAATTAGGGTTTTTAATCAATCTTGTGCATCCAATAAGTACATTTGTGTCATTGGTTGAACATTTAAGCCATTTTCGTCCTCCCTAGTCATATTCTCGTCCAATTCGGGTTTTTAACCAATCTTGTGCATCCAATAAGTACATTTGTATCATTGGTTAAACATTTAGGTCATTTTCGTACTCCTTAGTCTTATTCTCGTCCAATTAGGGTTTTTAACCAATCTTGTGCATCCAATAAGTGATTTTGTGTCATTGGTTGAACATTTAGGTCATTTTCGTCCTCCCTAGTCTTATTCTCGTCCAATTAGGGTTTTTAACCAATCTTGTGCATCCAATAAGTGATTTTGTGTCGTTGGTTGAACATTTAGGTCATTTTCGTCCTCCCAAGGCTTATTCTCGTCCAATTAGGGTTTTTAACCAATCTTGTGCATCCAATAAGTACATTTGATTCATTGGTTGAACATTTAGGTCATTTTCGTCCTCCCAAGGCTTATTCTCGTCCAATTAGGGTTTTTAACCAATCTTGTGCATCCAATAAGTACATTTGTGTCATTGGTTGAACATTTAGGTCATTTTCGTCCTCCCAAGGCTTATTCTCGTCAAATTAGGGTTTTTAACAAATCTTGTGCATCCAATAAGTACATTTGTGTCATTGGTTGAACATTTAGGTCATTTTCGTCCTCCCAAGGCTTATTCTCGTCCAATTAGGGTTTTTAACCAATCTTGTGCATCCAATAAGTGATTTTGTGTCATTGGTTGAACATTTAGGTCATTTTCGCACTCCCAAGGCTTATTCTCGTCCAATTAGGGTTTTTAACCAATCTTGTGCATCCAATAAGTACATTTGTGTCATTGGTTGAACATTTAGGTCATTTTCGTCCTCCCAAGGCTTATTCTCGTCCAATTAGGGTTTTTAACCAATCTTGTGCATCCAATAAGTACATTTGCGTCATTAGTTGAACATTTAGGTCATTTTCGTCCTCCCAATGCTTATTCTCGTCCAATTAGGGTTTTTAACCAATCTTGTGCATCCAATAAGTACATTTGTGTCATTGGTTGAACATTTAGGTCATTTTCGTCCTCCCAAGGCTTATTCTCGTCCAATTAGGGTTTTTAACCAATCTTTAGCATCCAATAAGTGATTTTGTGTCATTGGTTGAACATTTAGGTCATTTTCGTCCTCCCAAGGCTTATTCTCGTCCAATTAGGGTTTTTAACCAATCTTGTGCATCCAATAAGTACATTTGTGTCATTGGTTGAACATTTAGGTCATTTTCGTCCTCCCAAGGCTTATTCTCGTCCAATTAGGGTTTTTAACCAATCTTGTGCATCCAATAAGTGATTTTGTGTCATTGGTTGAACATTTAGGTCATTTTCGTCCTCACTAGGCTTATTCTCGTCCAATTAGGGTTTTTTTCTAATCTTGTGCATCCAATAAGTGATTTTGTGTCATTGGTTGAACATTTAGGTCATTTACGTCCTTCCAAGGCTTATTCTCGTCCAATTAGGGTTTTTAACCAATCTTGTGCATCCAATAAGTGATTTTGTGTCATACGTTGAACATTTAGGTCATTTACGTCCTCCCAAGGCTTATTCTCGTCCAATTAGGGTTTTTAACCAATCTTGTGCATCCAATAAGTTCATTTGTGTCATTGGTTGAACATTTAGGTCATTTACGTCCTCCCAAGGCTTATTCTCGTCCAATTAGGGTTTTTAACCAATCTTGTGCATCCAATAAGTGATTTTGTGTCATTGGTTGAACATTTAGGTCATTTACGTCCTCCCAAGGCTTATTCTCGTCCAATTAGGGTTTTTAACCAATCTTGTGCATCCAATAAGTGATTTTGTGTAATTGTTTGAACATTTAGGTCATTTTCGTCCTCCCATGCCTTATTCTCGTCCAATTAGGGTTTTTAACCAATCTTGTGCATCCAATAAGTGATTTTGTGTTATTGGTTGAACATTTAGGTCATTTTCGTCCTCCCAAGGCTTATTCTCGTCCAATTAGGGTTATTAACCAATCTTGTGCATCCAATAAGTGATTTTGTGTCATTGGTTGAACATTTAGGTCATTTTCGTCCTCCCAAGGCTTATTCTCGACCAATTAGGATTTTTAACCAATATTGTGCATCCAATAAGTGATTTTGTGTCATTGGTTGAACATTTAGGTCATTTTCGTCCTCCCAAGGCTTATTCTAGCCAATTAGGGTTTCTAACCAATCTTGTGCATCCAATATGTGATTTTGTGTCATTGGTTGAACATTTAGGTCATTTTCGTCCTCCCAAGGCTTATTCTCGTCCAATTAGTGTTTTTAACCAATCTTGTGCATCCAATAAGTGATTTTGTGTCATTGGTTGAACATTTAGGTCATTTTAATCCTCCAAGGCTTATTCTCGTCCAATTAGGGTTTTTAACCAATCTTGTGCATCAAAAGAGATTTTGTGTCATTGGTTGAACATTTAGGTCATTTTCGTCCTCCCAAGGCTTATTCTCGTCCAATTAGGGTTTTTAACCAATCTTGTGCATCCAATAAGTACATTTGTGTCATTGGTTGAACATTTAGGTCATTTTCGTCCTCCCGAGGCTTATTCTCGTCTAATTAGGGTTTTAAACCAATCTAGTGCATCCAATAAGTGATTTTGTGTCATTGGTTGAACATTTAGGTCATTTTCGTCCTCCCTAGGCTTATTCTCGTCCAATTAGGGTTTTTAACCAATCTTGTGCATCCAATAAGTACATTTGTGTCATTGGTTGAACATTTAGGTCATTTTCGTCCTCCCAATGCTTATTCTCGTCCAATTAGGGTTTTTAACAAATCTTGTGCATCCAATAAGTGATTTTGTGTCATTGGTTGAACATTTAGGTCATTTTCGTCCTCCCAAGGCTTATTCTCATCCAATTAGGGTTTTTAATGAATCTTGTGCATCCAATAAGTGATTTTGTGTCATTGGTTGAACATTTAGGTCATTTTCGTCCTCCCTAGGCTTTTTCTCGTCCAATTAGGGGTTTTAACCAATCTTGTGCATCAATAAGTACATTTTCATTGGTTGAACATTTAGGTCATTTTCGTTCTCCCTAGGCTTATTCTCATCCAATTAGGGTTTTTAACCAATCTTGTGCATCCAATTAGTACATTTGTGTCATTGGTTGAACATTTAGGTCATTTTCGTCCTCCCAATGTTTATTCTCGTCCAATTAGGGTTATTAACCAATCTTGTGCATCCAATAAGTGATTTTGTGTCATTGGTTGAACATTTAGGTCATTTTCGTCCTCCCAAGGCTTATTCTCGTCCAATTAGGGTTTTTAACCAATCTTGTGCATCCAATAAGTACATTTGTGTCATTGGTTGAACATTTAGGTCATTTTCGTCCTCCCAATGTTTATTCTCGTCCAATTAGGGTTATTAACCAATCTTGTGCATCCAATAAGTGATTTTGTGTCATTGGTTGAACATTTAGGTCATTTTCGTCCTCCCAAGGCTTATTCTCGTCCAATTAGGGTTTTTAACCAATCTTGTGCATCCCATAAGTAAATTTGTGTCATTGGTTGAACATTTAGGTCATTTTCGTCCTCCCTAGGCTTATTCTCGTCCAATTAGGGTTTTTAACCAATCTTGTGCATCCAATAAGTACATTTGTGTCATTGGTTGAACATTTAGGTCATTTTCGTCCTCCCAAGGCTTATTCTCGTCCAATTAGGGTTTTTAACCAATGTTGGGCATCCAATAAGTACATTTGTGTCATTGTTTGAACATTTAGGTCATTTTCGTCCTCCCTAGGCTTATTCTCGTCTAATTAGGGTTTTCAACCAATCTTGAG
Source organism: Cicer chorassanicum (assembly GCA_037974735.1). Taxonomy (NCBI): domain Eukaryota; kingdom Viridiplantae; phylum Streptophyta; class Magnoliopsida; order Fabales; family Fabaceae; genus Cicer; species Cicer chorassanicum. The sequence continues at coordinate 18,541 of JBBPBP010000222.1, forward strand.
CATCCAATAAGTGATTTTGTGACATTGGTTGAACATTTAGGTCATTTTCGTCCTCCCAAGGCTTATTCTCGTCCAATTAGGGTTTTTAACCAATCTTGTGCATCCAATAAGTACATTTGTGTCATTGGTTGAACATTTAGGTCATTTTCGTCCTCCCAAGGCTTATTCTCGTCCAATTAGGGTTTTTAACCAATCTTGTGCATCCAATAAGTACATTTGTGTCATTGGTTGAACATTTAGGTCATTTTCGTCCTCCCAAGGCTTATTCTTGTCCAATTAGGGTTTTTCACCAATCTTGTGCATCCAATAAGTGATTTTGTGTCATTGGTTTAACATTTAGGTCATTTTCGTCCTCCCTAGGCTTATTCTCGTCCAATTAGGGTTTTTAAACAATCTTGTGCATCCAATAAGTGATTTTGTGCCATTGGTTGAACATTTAGGTCGTTTTTGCCTCCCTAGGCTTATTCTCGTCCAATTAGGGTTTTTAACCAATCTTGTGCATCCAATAAGTGATTTTGTGCCATTGGTTGAACATTTAGGTCATTTTCGTCCTCCCAAGGCTTATTCTCGTCCAATTAGGGTTTTTAACCAATCTTGTGCATCCAATAAGTACATTTGTGTCATTGGTTGAACATTTAGGTCATTTTCGTCCTCCCTAGTCATATTCTCGTCCAATTAGGGTTTTTAACCAATCTTGTGCATCCAATAAGTGATTTTGTGTCATTGGTTGAACATTTAGGTCATTTTCGTCCTCCTTATGCTTATTCTCGTCCAATTAGGGTTTTTAATCAATCTTGTGCATCCAATAAGTACATTTGTGTCATTGGTTGAACATTTAAGCCATTTTCGTCCTCCCTAGTCATATTCTCGTCCAATTCGGGTTTTTAACCAATCTTGTGCATCCAATAAGTACATTTGTATCATTGGTTAAACATTTAGGTCATTTTCGTACTCCTTAGTCTTATTCTCGTCCAATTAGGGTTTTTAACCAATCTTGTGCATCCAATAAGTGATTTTGTGTCATTGGTTGAACATTTAGGTCATTTTCGTCCTCCCTAGTCTTATTCTCGTCCAATTAGGGTTTTTAACCAATCTTGTGCATCCAATAAGTGATTTTGTGTCGTTGGTTGAACATTTAGGTCATTTTCGTCCTCCCAAGGCTTATTCTCGTCCAATTAGGGTTTTTAACCAATCTTGTGCATCCAATAAGTACATTTGATTCATTGGTTGAACATTTAGGTCATTTTCGTCCTCCCAAGGCTTATTCTCGTCCAATTAGGGTTTTTAACCAATCTTGTGCATCCAATAAGTACATTTGTGTCATTGGTTGAACATTTAGGTCATTTTCGTCCTCCCAAGGCTTATTCTCGTCAAATTAGGGTTTTTAACAAATCTTGTGCATCCAATAAGTACATTTGTGTCATTGGTTGAACATTTAGGTCATTTTCGTCCTCCCAAGGCTTATTCTCGTCCAATTAGGGTTTTTAACCAATCTTGTGCATCCAATAAGTGATTTTGTGTCATTGGTTGAACATTTAGGTCATTTTCGCACTCCCAAGGCTTATTCTCGTCCAATTAGGGTTTTTAACCAATCTTGTGCATCCAATAAGTACATTTGTGTCATTGGTTGAACATTTAGGTCATTTTCGTCCTCCCAAGGCTTATTCTCGTCCAATTAGGGTTTTTAACCAATCTTGTGCATCCAATAAGTACTTTTGTGTCTTTGGTTGAACATTTAGGTCATTTTCGTCCTCCCAAGGCTTATTCTCGTCCAATTAGGGTTTTTAACCAATCTTGTGCATCCAATAAGTACATTTGTGTCATTGGTTGAACATTTAGGTCATTTTCGTCCTCCCAAGGCTTATTCTCGTCCAATTAGGGTTTTTAACCAATCTTGTGCATCCAATAAGTACATTTGTGTCATTGGTTGAACATTTAGGTCATTTTCGTCCTCCTAAGGCTTATTCTCGACCAATTACAATTTTTAACCAATCTTGTGCATCCAATAAGTGATTTTGTGTCATTGGTTGAACATTTAGGTCATTTTCGTCCTCCCAAGGCTTATTCTCATCCAATTAGGGTTTTTCTCCAATATTGTGCATCCAATAAGTGATTTTGTGTCATTGGTTGAACATTTAGGTCATTTTCGTCCTCCCAAGGCTTATTCTCGTCCAATTAGGGTTTTTAACCAATCTTGTGCATCCAATAAGTACATTTGTGTCATTAGTTAAACATTTAGGTCATTTTCGTCCTCCCAAGGCTTATTCTCGTCCAATTAGGGTTTTTAACCAATCTTGTGCATCCAATAAGTACATTTGTGTCATTGGTTGAACATTTAGGTCATTTTCGTCCTCCCAAGGCTTATTCTCGTCCAATTAGGGTTTTTAACCAATCTTGTGCATCCAATAAGTGATTTTGTGTCATTGGTTGAACATTTAGGTCATTTTCGTCCTCACTAGGCTTATTCTCGTCCAATTAGGGTTTTTTTCTAATCTTGTGCATCCAATAAGTGATTTTGTGTCATTGGTTGAACATTTAGGTCATTTACGTCCTTCCAAGGCTTATTCTCGTCCAATTAGGGTTTTTAACCAATCTTGTGCATCCAATAAGTGATTTTGTGTCATACGTTGAACATTTAGGTCATTTACGTCCTCCCAAGGCTTATTCTCGTCCAATTAGGGTTTTTAACCAATCTTGTGCATCCAATAAGTTCATTTGTGTCATTGGTTGAACATTTAGGTCATTTACGTCCTCCCAAGGCTTATTCTCGTCCAATTAGGGTTTTTAACCAATCTTGTGCATCCAATAAGTGATTTTGTGTCATTGGTTGAACATTTAGGTCATTTACGTCCTCCCAAGGCTTATTCTCGTCCAATTAGGGTTTTTAACCAATCTTGTGCATCCAATAAGTGATTTTGTGTAATTGTTTGAACATTTAGGTCATTTTCGTCCTCCCATGCCTTATTCTCGTCCAATTAGGGTTTTTAACCAATCTTGTGCATCCAATAAGTGATTTTGTGTTATTGGTTGAACATTTAGGTCATTTTCGTCCTCCCAAGGCTTATTCTCGTCCAATTAGGGTTATTAACCAATCTTGTGCATCCAATAAGTGATTTTGTGTCATTGGTTGAACATTTAGGTCATTTTCGTCCTCCCAAGGCTTATTCTCGACCAATTAGGATTTTTAACCAATATTGTGCATCCAATAAGTGATTTTGTGTCATTGGTTGAACATTTAGGTCATTTTCGTCCTCCCAAGGCTTATTCTAGCCAATTAGGGTTTCTAACCAATCTTGTGCATCCAATATGTGATTTTGTGTCATTGGTTGAACATTTAGGTCATTTTCGTCCTCCCAAGGCTTATTCTCGTCCAATTAGTGTTTTTAACCAATCTTGTGCATCCAATAAGTGATTTTGTGTCATTGGTTGAACATTTAGGTCATTTTAATCCTCCAAGGCTTATTCTCGTCCAATTAGGGTTTTTAACCAATCTTGTGCATCAAAAGAGATTTTGTGTCATTGGTTGAACATTTAGGTCATTTTCGTCCTCCCAAGGCTTATTCTCGTCCAATTAGGGTTTTTAACCAATCTTGTGCATCCAATAAGTACATTTGTGTCATTGGTTGAACATTTAGGTCATTTTCGTCCTCCCGAGGCTTATTCTCGTCTAATTAGGGTTTTAAACCAATCTAGTGCATCCAATAAGTGATTTTGTGTCATTGGTTGAACATTTAGGTCATTTTCGTCCTCCCTAGGCTTATTCTCGTCCAATTAGGGTTTTTAACCAATCTTGTGCATCCAATAAGTACATTTGTGTCATTGGTTGAACATTTAGGTCATTTTCGTCCTCCCAATGCTTATTCTCGTCCAATTAGGGTTTTTAACAAATCTTGTGCATCCAATAAGTGATTTTGTGTCATTGGTTGAACATTTAGGTCATTTTCGTCCTCCCAAGGCTTATTCTCATCCAATTAGGGTTTTTAATGAATCTTGTGCATCCAATAAGTGATTTTGTGTCATTGGTTGAACATTTAGGTCATTTTCGTCCTCCCTAGGCTTTTTCTCGTCCAATTAGGGGTTTTAACCAATCTTGTGCATCAATAAGTACATTTTCATTGGTTGAACATTTAGGTCATTTTCGTTCTCCCTAGGCTTATTCTCATCCAATTAGGGTTTTTAACCAATCTTGTGCATCCAATTAGTACATTTGTGTCATTGGTTGAACATTTAGGTCATTTTCGTCCTCCCAATGTTTATTCTCGTCCAATTAGGGTTATTAACCAATCTTGTGCATCCAATAAGTGATTTTGTGTCATTGGTTGAACATTTAGGTCATTTTCGTCCTCCCAAGGCTTATTCTCGTCCAATTAGGGTTTTTAACCAATCTTGTGCATCCAATAAGTACATTTGTGTCATTGGTTGAACATTTAGGTCATTTTCGTCCTCATAAGGCTTATTCTCGTCCAATAAGCGTTTTTAACCAATCTTGTGAATCCAATAAGTGATTTTGTGTCATTGGTTGAACATTTAGGTCATTTTCGTCCTCCCTAGGCTTATTCTCGTCCAATTAGGGGTTTTAACCAATCTTGTGCATCCAATAAGTACATATGTGTCATTGGTTGAACATTTAGGTCATTTTCGTCCTCCCAATGCTTATTCTCGTCCAATTAGGGTTTTAACCAATCTTGTGCATGCAATAATTGATTTTGTGTCATTGGTTGAACATTTAGGTCGTTTTCGTCCTCCTTAGGCTTATTCTCATCCAATTCGGGTTTTTAAACAATCTTGTGCATCCAAT
>JBBPBP010000223.1:0-19066 GCA_037974735.1 Cicer chorassanicum
CCAATCTTGTGCATCCAATAAGTGATTTTGTGTCATTGGTTGAACATTTAGGTCATTTTCTTCCTCCCAAGGCTTATTCTCGTCCAATTAGGGTTTTTAACCAATCTTGTGCATCCAATAAGTGATTTTTTGTCATTGGTTGAACATTTAGGTCATTTTCGTCCTCCCTAAGCTTATTCTCGTCCAATTAGGGTTTTTAACCAATCTTGTGCATCCAATAAGTACATTTGTGTCATTGGTTGAACATTTAGGTCATTTTTGTCCTCCCAAGGCTTATTCTTGCCAATTAGGGTTTTTAACCAACCATGTGCATCCAATAAGTGATTTTGTGTCATTGGTTGAACATTTAGGTCATTTTCGTCCTCCCAAGCCTTATTCTCGTCCAATTAAGGTTTTTAGCCAATCTTGTGCATCCAATAAGTACATTTGTGTCATTGGTTGAACATTTAGGTCATTTTCGTCCTCCCTAGGCTTATTCTTGTCCAATAAGGGCTTTTAACCAATCTTGTGCATCCAATAAGTAAATTTGTGTCATTGGTTGAACATTTAGGTCATTTTCGTCCTCCCTAGCCTTATTCTTGTCCAATTAGGATTTTTAACCAATCTTGTGCATCCAATAAGTGATTTTGTGTCATTGGTTGAACATTTAGGTCATTTTCGTCCTCCCTAGGCTTATTCTCGTCCAATTAGGTTTTTTAACCAATCTTGTGCATCCAATAAGTGATTTTGTGTCATTGGTTGAACATTTAGGTCATTTTCGTCCTCCCTAGCCTTATTCTTGTCCAATTAGGATTTTTAACCAATCTTGTGCATCCAATAAGTGATTTTGTGTCATTGGTTGAACATTTAGGTCATTTTCGTCCTCCCAAGGCTTATTCTCGTCCAATTAGGGTTTTTAACCAATCTTGTGCATCACATAAGTACATTTGTGTCATTGGTTGAACATTTAGGTCATTTTCGTCCTCCCAAGGCTTATTCTCGTCCAATTAGGGTTTTTAACCAATCTTGTGCATCCAATAAGTGATTTTGTGTCATTGGTTGAACATTTAGGTCATTTTCGTCCTCCCTAGGCTTATTCTCGTCCAATTAGGTTTTTTAACCAATCTTGTGCATCCAATAAGTGATTTTGTTCCATTGGTTGAACATTTAGGTCATTTTCGTCCTCCCAAGGCTTATTCTCGTCCAATTAGGGTTTTTAACCAAACTTGTGCATCCAATAAGTACTTTTGTGTCATTGGTTGAACATTTAGGTCATTTTCGTCCTCCCAAGGCTTATTCTCGTCCAATTAGGGTTTTTAACCAATCTTGTGCATCCAATAAGTGATTTTGTGTCATTGGTTGAACATTTAGGTCATTTTCGTCGTCCTAAGGCTTATTCTCGTCCAATTAGGGTTTTTAACCAATCTTGTGCATCCAATAAGTGATTTTGTGTCATTGGTTGAACATTTAGGTCATTTTCGTCCTCCCTAGGCTTATTCTCGTCCAATTAGGGTTTTTAACCAATCTTGTGCATCCAATAAGTACATTTGTGTCATTGGTTGAACATTTAGGTAATTTTCGTCCTCCCAATGCTTATTCTCGTCCAATTAGGGTTTTTAACCAATCTTGTGCATCCAATAAGTGATTTTGTGTCATTGGTTGAACATTTAGATCATTTTCGTCCTCCTGAGGCTTATTCTCGTCTAATTAGGGTTTTTAACCAATCTTGTGCATCCAACAAGTACATTTGTGTCATTGGATGAACATTTAGATTATTTTCGTCCTCCCAAGGCTTATTCTCGTCCAATTAGGGTTTTTAACCAATCTTGTGCATCCAATAAGTGATTTTGTGTCATTGGTTGAACATTTAGGTCATTTTCGTCCTCCCTAGGCTTATTCTCGTCCAATTAGGGTTTTTAACCAATCTTGTGCATCCAATAAGTACATTTGTGACATTGGGTTAACATTTAGGTCATTTTCGTCCTCCCAAGGCTTATTCTCGTCCAATTAGGGTTTTTAACCAATCTTGTGCATCCAATAAGTGATTTTGTGTCATTGGTTGAACATTTAGGTCATTTTCGTCCTCCCTAGGCTTATTCTCGTCCAATTAGGGTTTTTAACCAATCTTGTGCATCCAATAAGTACATTTGTGTCATTGGTTGAACATTTAGGTCATTTTTCATCCTCCCAAGGCTTATTCACATCCAATTAGGGTTTTTAACCAATCATTTGCATCCAATAAGTACATTTGTGTCAATGGTTGAACATTTAGGTCATTTTCATCCTCCCAAGGCTTATTCGCGTCCAATTAGGGTTTTTAACCAATCTTGTGCATCCAATAAGTGATTTTGTGTCATTGGTTGAACATTTAGGTCATTTTCGTCCTCCCTAGGCTTATTCTCGTCCAATTAGGGTTTTTAACCAATCTTGTGCATCCAATAAGTGATTTTGTGTCATTGGTTGAACATTTAGGTCATTTTCGTCCTCCCAAGGCTTATTCTCGTCCAATTAGGGTTTGTAACCAATCTTGTCCATCCAATAAGTACATTTGTGTCATTGGTTGAACATTTAGGTCATTTTCGTCTTCCCAAGGCTTATTCTCGTCCAATTAGGGTTTTTAACCAATCTTGTGCATCCAATAAGTACATTTGTGTCATTGGTTGAACATTTAGTTCATTTTCGTCCTCCCTAGGCTTATTCTTGTCCAATTAGGGTTTTTAACCAATCTTGTGCATCCAATAAGTGATTTTGTGTCATTGGTTGAACATTTAGGTCATTTTCGTCCTCCCTAGGCTTATTCTCGTCCAATTAGGGTTTTTAACCAATCTTGTGAATCCAATAAGTGATTTTGTGTCATTGGTTGAACATTTATTTCGTTTTCGTCCTCCCAAGGCTTATTCTCGTCCAATTAGGGTTTTAACCAATCTTGTGCATCCAATAAGTGATTTTGTGTCATTGGTTGAACATTTAGGTCATTTTCGTCCTCCCTAGGCTTATTCTCGTCCAATTAGGGTTTTTAACCAATCTTGTGCATCCAATAAGTACATTTGTGTCATTGGTTGAACATTTAGGTCATTTTCGTCGTCCCAATGCTTATTCTCGTCCAATTAGGGTTTTTAACCAATCTTGTGCATCCAATAAGTGATTTTGTGTCATTGGTTGAACATTTAGATCATTTTCGTCCTCCCAAGGCTTATTCTCGTCCAATTAGGGTTTTTAACCAATCTTGTGCATCCAATAAGTGATTTTGTGTCATTGGTTGAACATTTTGGTCATTTTCGTCCTCCCTAGGCTTATTCTCGTCCAATTAGGGTTTTTAACCAATCTTGTGCATCCAATAAGTGATTTTGTGTCATTGGTTGAACATTTAGGTCATTTTCGTCCTCCCTAGGCTTATTCTCGTCCAATTAGGGTTTTTAACCAATCTTGTGCATCCAATAAGTACATTTATGTCATTGGTTGAACATGTAGGTCATTTTCGTCCTCCCAAGGCTTATTCTCGTCCAATTAGGGTTTTTAACCAATCTTGTGCATCCAATAACTACATTTGTGTCATTGGTTGAACAGTGAGGTCATTTTCGTCCTCCCAAGGCTTATTCTCGTCCAATTAGGGTTTTTAACCAATCTTGTGCATCCAATAAGTGATTTTGTGTCATTGGTTGAACATTTAGGTCATTTTCGTCCTCCCAAGGCTTATTCTCGTCCAATTAGGGTTTTTAACGAATCTTGTGCATCCAATAAGTGATTTTGTGTCATTGGTTGAACATTTAGGTCATTTTCGTCCTTCCAAGGCTTATTCTCATCCAATTAGAGTTTTTAACCAATCTTGTGCATCCAATAAGTACATTTGTGTCATTGGTTGAACATTTAGTTCATTTTCGTCCTCCCTAGGCTTATTCTTGTCCAATTAGGGTTTTTAACCTATCTTGTGCATCCAATAAGTGATTTTGTGTCATTGGTTGAGCATTTAGGTCATTTTCGTCCTCCCTAGGCTTATTCTCGTCCAATTAGGGTTTTTAACCAATCTTGTGCATCCAATAAGTGATTTTGTGTCATTGGTTGAACATTTAGGTCATTTTCGTCCTCCCAAGGCTTATTCTCGTCCAATTAGGGTTTTTAACCAATTTTGTGCTTCCAATAAGTACATTTGTGTCATTGGTTGAACATTTAGGTCATTTTCGTCCTCCCAAGGCTTATTCTCGTCCAATTAGGGTTTTTAACCAATCTTGTGCATCCAATTAGTGATTTTGTGTCATTGGTTGAACATTTAGGTCATTTTCGTCCTCCCAAGTCTTATTCTCGTCCAATTAGGGTTTTTAACCAATCTTGTGCATCCAATAAGTGATTTTGTGTCATTGGTTGAACATTTAGGTCATTTTCGTTCTCCCAAGGCTTGTTCTCGTCCAATTAGGATTTTTAACCAATCTTGTGCATCCAATAAGTGATTTTGTGTCATTGGTTGAACATTTAGGTCATTTTCGTCCTCCCTAGGCTTATTCTCGTCCAATTAGGTTTTTTAACCAATCTTGTGCATCCAATAAGTGATTTTGTGTCATTGGTTGAACATTTAGGTCATTTTCGTCCTCCCAAGGCTTATTCTCGTCCAATTAGGGTTTTTAACAATCTTGTGCATCCAATAAGTGATTTTGTGTCATTGGTTGAACATTTAGGCCATTTTCGTCCTCCCAAGGCTTATTCTCGCCCAATTAGGGTTTTTAACCAATCTTGTGCATCCAATAAGTACGTTAGTGTCATTGGTTGAACATTTAGGTCATTTTCGTCCTCCCTAGGCTTATTCTCGTCCAATTAGGGTTTTTAACCAATCTTGTGCATCCAATAAGTGATTTTGTGTCATTGGTTGAACATTTAGGTCATTTTCGTCCTCCCAAGGCTTTTTCTCGTCCAAATAGGGTTTTTAACCAATCTTGTGCATCCAATAAGTACATTTGTAACATTAGTTGAACATTTAGGTTATTTTCGTCCTCCCAAGGCTTATTCTCGTCCAATTAGGGTTTTTAACCAATCTTGTGCATCCAATAAGTGATTTTGTGTCATTGCTTGAACATTTAGGTCATTTTCGTCCTTCTAAGGAATATTCTCGTCCAATTAGGGTTTTTGACCAATCTTGTGCATCCAATAAGTGATTTTGTGTCATTGGTTGAACATTTAGGTCATTTTCGTCCTCCCTAGGCTTATTCTCGTCCAATTAGGGTTTTTAACCAATCTTGTGCATCCAATAAGTGATTTTGTGTCATTGGTTGAACATTTAGGTCATTTTCGTCCTCCCAAGGCTTATTCTCGTCCAATTAGGTTTTTTAACCAATCTTGTGCATCCAATAAGTGATTTTGTGTCATCGGTTGAACATTTAGGTCATTTTCGTCCTCCCAAGGCTTATTCTCGTCCAATTAGGGTTTTTAACCAATCTTGTGCATCCAATAAGCGATTTTGTGTCATTGGTTGAACATTTAGGTCATTTTCGTCCTCCCAAAGCTTATCTTGTCCAATTAGGGTTTTTAACCAATCTTGTGCATCCAATAAGTACATTTGTGTCATTGGTTGAACATTTAGGTCATTTTCGTCCTCCCTAGGCTTATTCTTGTCCAATTAGGTTTTTTAACCAATCTTGTCATCCAATAAGTGATTTTGTGTCATTGGTTAAACATTTAGGTCATTTTCGTCCTCCCTAGGCTTATTCTTGTCCAATTAGGGTTTTAGAACCAATCTTGTGCATCCAATAAGTGATTTGGTGTCATTGGTTGAACATTTAGGTCATTTTCGTCCTCCCTAGGCTTATTCTCGTCCAATTAGGGTTTTTAACCAATCTTGTGCATCCAATAAGTGATTTTGTGTCATTGGTTGAACATTTAGGTCATTTTCGTCCTCCCAAGGCTTATTCTCGTCCAATTAGGGTTTTTAACCAATCTTGTGCATCCAATAAGTGATTTTGTGTCTTTAGTTGAACATTTAGGTCATTTTCGTCCTCCCAAGGCTTATTCTCGTCCAATTAGGGGTTTTAACCAATCTTGTGCATCCAATAAGTACATTTGTGTCATTGGTTGAACATTTAGGTCATTTTCGTCCTCCCAAGGCTTATTCTCGTCCAATTATGGTTTTTAACCAATCTTGTGCATCCAATAAGTACATTTGTGTCATTGGTTGAACATTTAGGACATTTTCGTCCTCCCAAGGCTTATTCTAGTCCAATTAGGGTTTTTAACCAATCTTGTGCATCCAATAAGTACATTTGTGTCATTGGTTGAACATTTAGGTCATTTTCGTCCTCCCAAGGCTTATTCTCGTCCAATTAGGGTTTTTAACCAATCTTGTGCATCCAATAAGTACATTTGTGTCATTGGTTGAACATTTAGGTCATTTTCGTCTTCCCAAAGCTTATTCTCGTCCAATTAGGGTTTTTAACCAATCTTGTGAATCCAATAAGTGATTTTCTATCATTCGTTGAACATTTAGGTAATTTTCGTCCTCCCAAGGCTTATTTTCGGATAATTAAGGTTTTTAACCAATCTTGTGCATCCAATAAGTGATTTTGTGTCATTGGTTGAACATTTAGGTCATTTTCGTCCTCCCAAGGCTTATTCTCGTCCAATTAGGGTTTTTAACCAATCTTGTGCATCCAATAAGTGATTTTGCGCCATTGGTTGAACATTTAAGTCCTTTTCGTCCTCCCAAGGCTTATTCTCGTCCAATAAGGGTTTTTAACCAATCTTGTCCCTCGAATAAGTACATTTGTGTCATTGGTTAAAGATTTAGGTCATTTTCGTCCTCCCAAGGCTTATTCTCGTCCAATTAGGGTTTTTAACCAATCTTGTGCATCCAATAAGTGATTTTGTGTCATTGGTTGAACATTTAGGTCATTTTCGTCCTCCCAAGGCTTATTCTCGTCCAATTAGGGTTTTTAACCAATCTTGTGCATCCAATAAGTGATTTTGTGTCATTGGTTGAACATTTAGGTCATTTTCGTCCTCCCAAGGCTTATTCTCGTCCAATTAGGGTTTTTAACCAATCTTGTGCATCCAATAAGTGATTTTGTGTCATTGGTTGAACATTTAGGTCATTTTCGTCCTCCCAAGGCTTATTCTCGCCCAAGTAGGGTTTTTAACCAATCTTGTGCATCCAATAAGTGATTTTGTGTCATTGGTTGAACATTTAGGTCATTTTCGTCCTCCCAAGGCTTATTCTCGTCCAATTAGGGTTTTTAACCAATCTTGTGCATCCAATAAGTGATTTTGTGTCATTGGTTGAACATTTAGGTCATTTTCGTCCTCCCTAGGCTTATTCTCGTCCAATTAGGGATTTTTAACAATCTTGTGCATCCAATAAGTGATTTTATGCCATTGGTTGAACATTTAGGTCATTTTCGTCCTCCCAAGGCATATTCTCGTCCAATTAGGGTTTTTTAACAATCTTGTGCATCCAATAAGTACATTTGTTTCATTGGTTGAACATTTAGGTCATTTATGTCCTCCAAAAGCTTATTCTCATCCAATTAGGGTTTTTAACCAATCTTGTGCATCCAATAAGTGATTTTGTGTCATTGGTTGAACATTTAGGTCATTTTCGTCCTCCCAAGGCTTATTCTCGTCCAATTAGGGTTTTTAACCAATCTTGTGCATCCAATAAGTGATTTTGTGTCATTGGTTGAACATTTAGGTCATTTTCGTCGTCCAAAGGCTTATTCTCGTATAATTAGGGTTTTTAACCAATCTTGTGCATCCAATAAGTGATTTTGTGTCATTGGTTGAACATTTAGGTCATTTTCGTCCTCCCAAGGCTTATTCTCGTCCAATTAGGGTTTTTAACCAATCTTGTGCATCCAATAAGTGATTTTGTGTCATTGGTTGAACATTATGTCATTTTCGTCCTCTGAATGCTTATTCTCGTCCAATTAGGGTTTTTAACCAATCTTGTGCATCCAATAAGTGATTTTGTGTCATTGGTTGAACATTTAAGTCATTTTCGTCCTTCGAATGCTTATTCTCGTCCAATTAGGGTTTTAAACCAATCTAGTGCATCCAATAAGTGATTTTATGTCATTGGTTGAACATTTAGGTCATTTTCGTCCTCCCTAGGCTTATTCTCGTCCAGTTAGGGTTTTTAACCAATCTTGTGCATCCAATAAGTGATTTTGTGTCATTGGTTGAACATTTAGGTCATTTTCGTCCTCCCAAGGCTTATTCTCGTCCAATTAGGGTTTTTAACCAATCTTGTGCATCCAATAAGTGATTTTGTGTCATAAGATGAACATTTAGGTCATTTTCGTCCTCCCAAGGCTTATTCTCGTCCAATTAGGGTTTTTAACCAATCTTGTGCATCCAATAAGTGATTTTGTGTCATTGGTTGAACATTTAGGTCATTTTCGTCTTCCAGTGACTTATTTCGTCCAATTAGGGTTTTTAACCAATCTTGTGCATCCAATAAGTGATTTTGTGTCATTGGTTGAACATTTAGGTCATTTTCGTCCTCCCAAGGCTTATTCTCGTCCAATTAGGGTTTTTAACCAATCTTGTGCATCCAATAAGTGATTTTGTGCTATTGGTTGAACATTTAGGTCATTTGCGTCCTCCCAAGGCTTATTCTCGTCCAATTAGGGTTTTTAACCAATCTTTTGCATCCAATTAGTGATTTTGTGTCATTTGTTGAACATTTAGGTCATTTTCGTCCTCCCAAGGCTTATTCACGTCCAATTAGGGTTTTTAACCAATCTTGTGCATCCAATAAGTGATTTTGTGTCATTGGTTGAACATTTAGGTCATTTTCGTCCTCCCAAGGCTTATTCTCGTCCAATTAGGGTTTTTAACCAATCTTGTGCATCCAATAAGTACATTTGTGTCATTGGTTGAACATTTATGTCATTTTCGTCCTCCCAAGGCTTATTCTTGTCCAATTAGGGTTCTTAACCAATCTTGTGCATCCAATAAGTACATTTGTGTCATTGGTTGAACATTTAGGTCATTTTCGTCCTCCCAAGGCTTATTCTCGTCCAATTAGGGTTTTTAACCAATCTTGTGCATCCAATAAGTGATTTTGTGTCATTGGTTGAACATTTAGGTCATTTTCGTCCTCCCAAGGCTTATTCTCGTCCAATTAGGGTTTTTAACCAATCTTGTGCATCCAATAAGTACATTTGTGTCATTGGTTGAACATTTAGGTCATTTTCGTCCTCCCAAGGGTTATTCGCGTCCAATTAGGGTTTTTAACCAATCTTGTGCATCCAATAAGTGATTTTGTGTCATTGGTTGAACATTTAGGTCATTTTCGTCCTCCCAAGGCTTATTCTCGTCCAATTAGGGTTTTTAACCAATCTTGTGCATCCAATAAGTACATTTGTGTCATTGGTTGAACATTTAGGTCATTTTCGTCCTCATAAGGCTTATTCTCGTCCAATAAGCGTTTTTAACCAATCTTGTGCATCCAATAAGTGATTTTGTGTCATTGGTTGAACATTTAGGTCATTTTCTTCCTCCCTAGGCTTATTCTCGTCCAATTAGGGGTTTTAACCAATCTTGTGCATCCAATAAGTACATTTGTGTCATTGGTTGAACATTTAGGTCATTTTCTTCCTCCCAATTCTTATTCTCGTCCAATTAGGGTTTTAACCAATCTTGTGCATGCAATAATTGATTTTGTGTCATTGGTTGAACATTTAGGTCGTTTTCGTCCTCCCTAGGCTTATTCTCATCCAATTCGGGTTTTTAAACAATCTTGTGCATCCAATTAGTACATTTGTGTCATTGGTTGAACACTTAGGTCATTTTCGTCCTCCCAAGGCTTATTCTCGTCCATTTAGTGTTTTTAACCAATCTTGTGCATCCAATAAGTGATTTTGTGTCATTGGTTGAACATTTAGGTCATTTTCGTCCTCCCAAGGCTTATTCTCGTCCAATTAGGGTTTTTAACCAATCTTGTGCATCCAATAAGTGATTTTGTGTCATTGGTTGAACATTTAGGTCATTTTAATCCTCCAAGGCTTATTCTCGTCCAATTATGGTTTTTAACCAATCTTGTGCATCCAATAAGTGATTTTGTGTCATTGGTTGAACATTTAGGTCATTTTCGTCCTCCCAAGGCTTATTCTCGTCCAATTAGGGTTTTTAACCAATCTTGTGCATCCAATAAGTACATTTGTGTCATTAGTTAAACATTTAGGTCATTTTCGTCCTCTTAAGGCTTATTCTCGTCCAATTAGGGTTTTTAACCAATCTTGTGCATCCAATAAGTACATTTGTGTCATTGGTTGAACATTTAGGTCATTTTCGTCCTCCCTAGGCTTATTCTCGTCCAATTAGGGTTTTTAACCAATCTTGTGCATCCAATAAGTGATTTTGTGCCATTTGTCGAACATTTAGGTCATTTTCGTCCTCCCAAGGCTTATTCTCGTCCAATTAGGGTTTTTAACCAATCTTGTGCATCCAATAAGTACATTTGTGTCATTGGTTGAACATTTAGGTCATTTTCGTCCTCCCTAGGCTTATTCTCGTCCAATTAGGGTTTTTAACCAATCTTGTGCATCCAATAAGTACATTTGTGTCATTGGTTGAACATTTAGGTCATTGTCGTCCTCCCAAGGCTTATTCTCGTCCAATTAGGGTTTTTAACCAATCTTGTGCATCCAATAAGTACATTTGTGTCATTGGTTGAACATTTAGGTCATTTTCGTCCTCCCTAGGCTTATTCTCGTCCAATTAGGTTTTTTAACCAATCTTGTGCATCCAATAAGTGATTTTGTGTCATCGGTTGAACATTTAGGTCATTTTCGTCCTCCCAAGGCTTATTCTCGTCCAATTAGGGTTTTTAACCAATCTTGTGCATCCAATATGTGATTTTGTGTCATTGGTTGAACATTTAGGTCATTTTCATCCTCCCTAGGGTTATTCTCGTCCAATTAAGGTTTTAAACCACTCTTGTGCATCCAATAAGTACATTTGTGTCATTGGTTGAACATTTCGGTCATTTTCGTCCTCCCTAGGCTTATTCTCGTCCAATTAGGGTTTTTAACCAATCTTGTGCATCCAATAAGTATATTTGTGTCATTGGTTGAACATTTAGGTCATTGTCGTCCTCCCAAGGCTTATTCTCGTCCAATTAGGGTTTTTATCCAATCTTGTGCATCAAATAAGTGATTTTGCGTCATTGGTTGAACATTTAGGTCATTTTCGTCCTCCGTAGGCTTATTCTTGTCCAATTAGGATTTTTAACCAATCTTGTGCATCCAATAAGTACATTTGTGTCATTGGTTGAACATTTAGGTCATTGTCGTCCTCCCAAGGCTTATTCTCGTCCAATTAGGGTTTTTAACTAATCTTGTGCATCCAATAAGAGATTTTGTGTCATTGGTTGAACATTTAGGTCATTTTCGTCCTCCCAAGGCTTATTCTCGTCCAATTAGGGTTTTTAACCAATCTTGTGCATCCAATAAGTACATTTGTGTCATTGGTTAAACATTTAGGTCATTTTCGTCCTCCCAAGGCTTATTCTCGTTCAATTAGGGTTTTTGACCAATCTTGTGCATCCAATAATTACATTTGTGTCATTGGTTGAACATTTAGGTCATTTTCGTCCTCCCAAAGCTTATTCTCGTCCAATTAGGGTTTTTAACCAATCTTGTGCATCCAATAAGTGATTTTCTGTCATTGGTTGAACATTTAGGTAATTTTCGTCCTCCCAAGGCTTATTCTCGGTTAATTAAGATTTTTAACCAATCTTGTGCATCCAATAAGTGATTTTGTGTCATTGGTTGAACATTTAGGTCATTTTCGTCCTCCCAAGGCTTATTCTCGTCCAATTAGGGTTTTTAACCAATCTTGTGCATCCAATAAGTACATTTGTGTCATTGAATGAACATTTAGGTCATTGTCGACCTCCCAAGGCTTATTCTAGTCCAATTAGGGTTTTTAACCAATCTTGTGCATCCAATAAGTACATTTGTGTGATTGGTTGAACATTTATGTCATTTTCGTCATCCCTAGGCTTATTCTCGTCCAATTAGGGTTTTTAACCAATATTGTGCATCCAATAAGTACATTTGTGTCATTGGTTGAACATTTAGGTCATTTTCGTATTCCCTAAGCTTATTCTCGTCCAATTAGGGTTTTTAACCAATCTTGTGCATTCAATAAGTGATTTTGTGTCATTGGTTGAACATTTAGGTCATTTTCGTCCTCCCTAGGCTTATTCTCGTCCAATTAAGATTTTTAACCAATCTTGTGCATCCAATAAGTGATTTTGTGTCATTGGTTGAACATTTAGGTCATTTTCGTCCTCCCAAGGCTTATTCTCGTCCAATTAGGGTTTTTAACCAATCTTGTGCATCCAATAAGTACATTTGTGTCATTGAATGAACATTTAGGTCATTTTCGACCTCCCAAGGCTTATTCTAGTCCAATTAGGGTTTTTAACCAATCTTGTGCATCCAATAAGTGATTTTCATTCATTGGTTATACATTTAGGTCATTTTCGTCTTCCCAAGGCTTATTCTCGTCCAATTAGGGTTTTTAACCAATCTTGTGCATCCAATAAGTGATTTTGTGTCATTGGTTGAACATTTAGGTCATTTTCGTCCTCCTTAGGCTTATTGTCATCCAATTAGGGTTTTTAACCAATCTTGTGCATCCAATAAGTACATTTGTGTCATTGGTTGAACATTTAGGTCATTTTCGTTCTTCCTTGGCTTATTATCCTCCAATTCGGGTTTTTAACCAATCTTGTGCATCCAATAAGTACATGTGTGTCGTTGGTTGAACATTTAGTACATTTTCGTCCTCCCAAGGCTTATTCTCGTCCAATTAGGGTTTTTAACCAATCTTGTGCATCCAATAAGTGATTTTGTGTCATTGGTTGAACATTTAGGTCATTTTCGTCCTCCCAAGGCTTATTCTCGTCCTATTAGGATTTTTAACCAATCTTGTGCATCCAATAAGTGATTTTGTGTCATTGTTTGAACATTTAGGTTATTTTTATCCTCCCAAGGCTTATTCTCGTCCAATTAGGGTTTTTAACCAATCTTTTGCATCCAATAAGTACATTTGTTTCATTGGTTGAACATTTAGGTCATTTTCGTCCTCCCAAGGCTTATTCTCGTCCAATTAGGGTTTTTAACCAATCTTGTGCATCCAATAAGTGATTTTGTGTCATTGGTTGAACATTTAGGTCATTTTCATCCTCCAGGGACTTATTCTTGTCCAATTAGGGTTTTTAACCAATCTTGTGCATCCAATAAGTGATTTTGTGTCATTGGTTGAACATTTAGGTCATTTTCGTCCTCCCAAGGCTTATTCTCGTCCAATTAGGGTTTTTAACCAATCTTGTGCATCCAATAAGTACATTTGTGTCATTGGTTAAACATTTAGGTCATTTTTCGTCCTCCCAATGCTTATTCTCGTCAAATTTGGGTTTTTAACCAATCTTGTGCATCTAATAAGTGATGTTGTGTCATTGGTTGAACATTTAGGTCATTTTCGTCCTCCCAAGGCTTATTCTCGTCCAATTAGGGTTTTTAACCAATCTTGTGCATCCAATAAGTACATTTGTGTCATTGGTTGAACATTTAGGTCATTTTCGTCCTCCCTAGGCTTATTCTCGTCAATTTAGGGTTTTTAACCAATCTTGTGCATCCAATAAGTGATTTTGTGTCATTGGTTGAACATTTAGGTCATTTTCGTCCTCCCAAGGCTTATTCTCGTCCAATTAGGGTTTTTAACCAATCTTGTGCATCCAATAAGTACATTTGTGTCATTGGTTGAAGATTTAGGTCACTTTTTTCATCCTAAGGCTTATTCTCGTCCAATTAGGGTTTTTAACCAATCTTTTGCATCCA
The DNA here is from genome assembly GCA_037974735.1 of Cicer chorassanicum. Classification (NCBI taxonomy): domain Eukaryota; kingdom Viridiplantae; phylum Streptophyta; class Magnoliopsida; order Fabales; family Fabaceae; genus Cicer; species Cicer chorassanicum. The sequence goes on from JBBPBP010000223.1 coordinate 13,812, forward strand.
ATAAATGATTTTGTGTCATTGGTTGAACATTTAGGTCATTTTCGTCCTCCCAAGGCTTATTCTCGTCCAATTAGGGTTTTTAACCAATCTTGTGCATCCAATAAGTACATTTGTGTCATTGGTTGAACATTTAGGTCATTTCTTCATCCCAAGGATTATTCTCGTCCAATTAGGGTTATTAACCAATCTTCTGCATCTAATAAGTGATTTTATGTCATTGGTTGAACATTTAGGTCATTTTCGTCCTCCCAATGCTTATTCTAGTCCATTAGGATTTTTATCCAATCTTGTGCATCCAATAAGTGATTTTGTGTCATTGGTTGAACATTTAGGTCATTTTCGTCCTCCCAAGGCTTATTCTCGTCCATTTAGGGTTTTTAACCAATCTTGTGCATCCAATAAGTGATTTTGTGTCATTGGTTGAACATTTAGGTCATTTTCGTCCTCCCAAGGCTTATTCTCGTCCAATTAGGGTTTTTAACAAATCTTGTGCATCCAATAAGTAATTTTGTGTCATTGGTCGAACACTTAGGTCATTTTCATCCTCCCTAGGCTTATTCTCGTCCAATTAGGGTTTTTAAGCAATCTTGTGCATCCAATATGTACATTTGTGTCATTGGTTGAACATTTAGGTCATTTTCGTCCTCCCTAGGCTTATTCTCATCCAATTAGGGTTTTTAAGCAATCTTGTGCATCCAATATGTACATTTGTGTCATTGGTTGAACATTTAGGTCATTTTCGTCCTCCCAAGGCTTATCTCGTCCAATTAGGGTTTTTAACCAATATTGTGCATCCAAAAAGTGATTTTGTGTCATTGGTTGAACATTAAGGTCATTTTCTTCCTCCCAAGGCTTATTCTCGTCCAATTAGGGTTTTTAACCAATCTTGTGCATCCAATAAGTGATTTTGTGTCATTGGTTGAACATTTAGGTCATTTTCATCCTCCCTAGGGTTATTCTCGTCCAATTAAGGTTTTAAACCACTCTTGTGCATCCAATAAGTACATTTGTGTCATTGGTTGAACATTTCAGTCATTTTCGTCCTCCCTAGGCTTATTCTCGTCCAATTAGGGTTTTTACTCAATCTTGTGCATCCAATAAGTATATTTGTGTCATTGGTTGAACATTTAGGTCATTGTCGTCCTCCCATGGCTTATTCTCGTCCAATTAGGGTTTTTAACCAATCTTGTGCATCCAATAAGTGATTTTGTGTCATTGGTTGAACATTTAGGTCATTTTCATCCTCCCAAGGCTTATTCTCGTCCAATTAGGGTTTTTAACCAATCTTGTGCATCAATTAAGTACATTTGTGTCATTGGTTGAACATTTAGGTCATTTTCGTCCTCCCTAGGCTTATTCGAGTGCAATTAGGGTTTTTAACCAATCATGTGCATCCAATAAGTGATTTTGTGTCATTGGTTGAACATTTAGGTCATTTTCGTCCTCCCAAGGCTTATTCTCGTCCAATTAAGGTTTTTAACCAATCTTGTGCATCCAATAAGTACATTTGTGTCATTGGTTGAACATTTAGGTCATTTTCGTCCTCCCTAGGCTTATTCTTGTCCAATAAGGGTTTTTAACCAATCTTGTGCATCCAATAAGTGATTTTGTGTCATTGGTTGAACATTTAGGTCATTTTCGTCCTCCCAAGGCTTATTCTCGTCCAATTAGGGTTTTTAACCAATCTTGTGCATCCAATAAGTACATTTGTGTCATTGGTTGAACATTTAGGTCATTTTCGTCCTCCCAAGGCATTTTCTCGTCCAATTATGGTTTTTAACCAATCTTGTGCATCCAATAAGTACATTTGTGTCATTGGTTGAACATTTAGGTCATTTTCGTCCTCCCAAGGCTTATTCTCGTCCAATTAGGGTTTTTAACCAATCTTGTGCATCCAATAAGTGATTTTGTGTCATTGGTTGAACATTTAGGTCATTTTCGTCCTCCCAAGGCTTATTCTCGTCCAATTAGGGTTTTTAACCAATCTTGTGCATCCAATAAGTACATTTGTGTCATTGGTTGAACAATTAGGTCATTTTCGTCCTCCCAAGGCTTATTCTAGTCCAATTAGGGTTTTTAACAAATCTTGTGCATCCAATAAGTACATTTGTGTCATTGGTTGAACATTTAGGTCATTTTCGTCCTCCCAAGGCTTATTCTCGTCCAATTAGGGTTTTTAACCAATCTTGTGCATCCAATAAGTGATTTTGTGTCATTGGTTGAACATTTAGGTCATTTTCGTCCTCCCAAGGCTTATTCTCGTCCAATTAGGGTTTTTAACCAATCTTGTGCATCCAATAAGTACATTTGTGTCATTGGTTGAACATTTAGGTCATTTATGTCCTCCCTAGGCTTATTCTCTTCCAATTAGGATTTTTAACCAATCTTGTGCATCCAATAAGTGATTTTGTGTCATTGGTTGCACATTTAGGTCATTTTCGTCCTCTAAGACTTATTCTCGTCCAATTAGGGTTTTTGACCAATCTTGTGCATCCAATAAGTGATTTTGTGTCATTGGTTGAACATTTAGGTCATTTTCGTCCTCCCTAGGCTTATTCTCGTCCAATTAGGGTTTTTAACCAATCTTGTGCATCCAATAAGTGATTTGGTGTCATTGGTTGAACATTTAGATCATTTTCGTCCTCCCTAGGCTTATTCTCGTCCAATTAGGGTTTTTAACCAATCTTGTGCATCCAATAAGTGATTTTGTGTCATTGGTTGAACATTTAGGTCATTTTCGTCCTCCCTAGTCTTTTTCTCGTCCAATTAGGGTTTTTAACCAATCTTGTGCATCCAATAAGTGATTTTGTGTCATTGGTTGAACATTTAGGTCATTTTCGTCCTCCCAAGGCTTATTCTCGTCCAATTAGGGTTTTTAACCAATCTTGTGCATCCAATAAGTACATTTGCGTCATTGCTTTATTATTTAGGTCATTTTCATCCTCCCAAGGCTTATTCTCGTCCAATTAGGGTTTTTAACCAATCTTGTGCATCCAATAAGTACATTTGTGTCATTGGTTGAACATTTAGGTCATTTTCGTCCTCCCAAGACTTATTCTCGTCCAATTAGGGTTTTTAAACAATCTTGTGCATCCAATAAGTGATTTTGTGTCATTGGTTGAACATTTAGGTCATTTTCGTCCTCCCAAGGCTTATTCTCGTCCAATTAGGGTTTTTAACCAATCTTGTGCATCAAATAAGTGATTTTGTGTCTTTGGTTGAACATTTAGGTCATTTTCGTCCTCCCTAGGCTTATTCTCGTCCAATTAGGGTTTTTAACCAATCTTGTGCATCCAATAAGTGATTTTGTGTCATTGGTTGAACATTTAGGTCATTTTCGTCCTCCCAAGGCTTATTCTCGTCCAATTAGGGTTTTTAACCAATCTTGTGCATCCAATAAGTACATTTTTTGTCATTGGTTGAACATTTAGGTCATTTTGTCCTCCCAAGGCTTATTCTCGTCCAATTAGGGTTTTTAATCAATCTTGTGCATCCAATAAGTACATTTGTGTCATTGGTTGAACATTTAGGTCATTTTCGTCCTCCCAAGGCTTATTCTCGTCCAATTAGGGTTTTTAACCAATCTTGTGCATCCAATAAGTGAATTTGTGTCGTTGGTTGAACATTTAGGTCATTTTCGTCCTCCCAAGGCTTATTCTCGTCCAATTAGGGTTTTTAACCAATCTTGTGCATCCAATAAGTGATTTTGTGTCATTGGTTGAACATTTAGGTCATTTTCGTCCTCCCAATGTTTATTCTCGTCCAATTAGGGTTTTTAACCAATCTTGTGCATCCAATAAGTACATTTGTGTCATTGGTTGAACATTTAGGTCATTTTCGTCCTCCCAAGGCTTATTCTCGTCCAATTAGGGTTTTTAACCAATCTTGTGCATCAATTAAGTACATTTGTGTCATTGGTTGAACATTTAGGTCATTTTCGTCCTCCCTAGGCTTATTCGAGTGCAATTAGGTTTTTTAACCAATCTTGTGCATCCAATAAGTGATTTTGTGTCATTGGTTGAACATTTAGGTCATTTTTCGTCCTCCCAAGGCTTATTCTCGTCCAATTAGGGTTTTTAACAAATCTTGTGCATCCAATAAGTGATTTTGTGTCATTGGTCGAACATTTAGGTCATTTTCATCCTCCCTAGGCTTATTCTCATCCAATTAGGGTTTTTAAGCAATCTTGTGCATCCAATATGTACATTTGTGTCATTGGTTAAACATTTAGGTCATTTTCGTCCTCCCAAGGCTTATTCTCGTCCAATTAGGGTTTTTAACCAATCTTGTGCATCCAATAACTGATTTTGTGTCATTGGTTGAACATTTAGGTCATTTTCATCCTCCCTAGAATTATTCTCGTCCAATTAAGGTTATAAAAACTATTGTGCATCCAATAAGTACATTTGTGTCATTGGTTGAACATTTCGGTCATTTTCGTCCTCCCTAGGCTTATTCTCATCCAATTAGGGTTTTTAACCAATCTTGTGCATCCAATAAGTGATTTTGTGTCATTGGTTGAACATTTAGCTCATTTTCGTCCTCCCAAGGCTTATTCTCGTCCAATTAGGGTTTTTAACCAATCTTGTGCATCCAATAAGTGATTTTGTGTTATTAGTTTAACATTTAGGTCATTTTCGTCCACCCAAGGCTTATTCTCGTCCAATTAGGGTTTTTAACCAATCTTGTGCATCCAATAAGTACATTTGTGTCATTGGTTGAACATTTAGGTCATTTTCGTCCTCCCTAGGCTTATTCGAGTCCAATTAGGTTTTTTAACCAATCTTGTGCATCCAATAAGTGATTTTGTGTCATCGGTTGAACATTTAGGTCATTTTCGTCCTCCCAAGGCTTATTCTCATCCAATTAGGGTTTTTAACCAATCTTGTGCATCCAATAAGTGATTTTGTGTCATTGGTTGAACATTTAGATCATTTTCATCCTCCCTAGGCTTATTCTCGTCCAATTAGGGTTTTTAACCAATCTGGTGCATTCAATATGTACATTTGTGTCATTGGTTGAACATTTAGGTCATTTTCGTCCTCCCTAGGCTTATTCTCGTCCAATTAGGGTTTTTAACCAATATTGTGCATCCAAAAAGTGATTTTGTGTCATTGGTTGAACATTAAGGTCATTTTCTTCCTCCCAAGGCTTATTCTCGTCCAATTAGGGTTTTTAACCAATCTTGTGCATCCAATAAGTGATTTTGTGTCATTGGTTGAACATTTAGGTCATTTTCATCATCCCTAGGGTTA
>JBBPBP010000224.1:1493-16697 GCA_037974735.1 Cicer chorassanicum
AATGACACAAATGTACTTATTGGATGCACAAGATTGGCTAAAAACCCTAATTGGACGAGAATAAGCCTAGGGAGGACGAAAATGACCTAAATGTTCAACCAATGACACAAATGTACTTCTTGGTTGCACAAGATTGGCTAAAACCCCTAATTGGACGAGAATAAGCCTAGGGAGGACGAAAATGACCTAAATGTTCAACCAATGACACAAAATCAATTATTGGATGCACAAGATTTGTTAAAACCCTAATTGTACGAGAATAAGCATTGGGAGGACGAAAAATGACCTAAATGTTCAACCAATGAGACAAATTTACTTATTGGATGCAAAAGATCGGTTAAAACCCCTAATTGGACGAGAATAAGCCTAGGGAGGACGAAAATGACCTAAATGTTCAACCAATGACACAAAATCACTTATTGGAAGCACAAGATTGGTTAAAAACCCTAATTGGACGAGAATAAGCCTTGGGAGGACGAAAATGACCTAAATGTTCAACGAATGACACAAATGTACTTCTTGGATGCACAAGATTGGTTAAAAACCCTAATTGGACGAGAATAAGCCTAGGGAGGACGAAAATGATCTAAATGTTCAACCTATGACACAAAATCAATTATTGGATGCACAAGATTGGTTAAAACCCTAATTGGACGAGAATAAGCATTGGGAGGACGAAAAATGACCTAAATGTTCAACCAATGACACAAAATCACTTATTGGATCCACAAGATTGGTTAAAAACCCTAATTGGACGAGAATAAGCCTTGGGAGGACGAAAATGACCTAAATGTTCAACCAATGACACAAATGTACTTATTCGATGCACAAGATTGGTTAAAAACCCTAATTGGACAAGAATAAGCCTTGGGAGAACGAAAATGACCTAAATATTCAACCAATGACACAAAATCAATTATTGGATCCACAAGATTGGTTAAAAACCCTAATTGGACGAGAATAAGCCTTGGGAGGACGAAAATGACCTAAATGTTCAACCAATGACACAAATGTACTTATTGGATGCACAAGATTGGTTAAAAACCCTTATTGGACGAGAATAAGCCATGGGAGGACGAAAATGACCTAAATGTTCAACCAATGACACAAATTTACTTATTGGATGCACAAGATTGGTTAAAACCCTAATTGGACGAGAATAAGCATTGGGAGGACGAAAAATGACCTAAATGTTCAACCAATGACACAAATGTACTATTGGATGCAAAAGATTGGTTAAAAACCCTAATTGGACGAGAATAAGCCTAGGGAGGACGAAAATGACCTAAATGTTCAACCAATGACACAAATGTACTTATTGGTTGCACAAGATTGGTTAAAACCCCTAATTGGACGAGAATAAGCCTTGGGAGGACGAAAATGACCTAAATGTTCAACCAATGACACAAATGTACTTATTGGATGCACAAGATTGGTTAAAAACCCTAATTGGACGAGAATCAGCCTTGGGAGGACGAAAATGACATAAATGTTCAACCAATGACACAAATGTAGTTATTGGATGCACAAGATTGGATAAAAACCCTAATTGGACGAGAATAAGCCTTTGGAGGACGAAAATGACCTAAATGTTCAACCAATGACACAAATGTACATATTCGATGCACAAGATTGGTTAAAAACCCTAATTGGACGAGAATAAGCCTTGGGAGGACGAAAATGACCTAAATGTTCAACCAATGACACAAATGTACTTATTGGATGCACAAGATTGGTTAAAAACCCTAATTGGACGAGAATAAGCCTTGGGAGGACGAAAATGAACTAAATATTCAACCAATGACACAAATGTAGTTATTGGATGCACAAGATTGGTTAAAAACCCTAATTGGACGAGAATAAGCCTTGGGAGGACGAAAATGACCTAAATGTTCAACCAATGACACAAAATCACTTATTGGATGCACAAGATTGGTTAAAAACCCTAATAGCACGAGAATAAGCATTGGGAGGACGTAAATGACCTAAATGTTCAACCAATGACACAAATGTACTTATTGGATGCACAAGATTGGTTAAAAACCCTAATTGGACGAGAATAAGCCTTGGGAGGACGAAAATGACCTAAATGTTCAACCAATGACACAAAATGTACTTATTGGATGCACAAGATTGGTTAAAAACCCTAATTGGACGAGAATAAGCCTTGGGAGGACGAAAATGACCTAAATGTTCAACCAATGACACAAATGTACTTATTGGATGCACAAGATTGGTTAAAAACCCTAATTGGACAAGAATAAGCCTTGGGAGGACAAAAATGACCTAAATGTTCATCCAATGACACAAATGTACTTATTGGATGCACAAGATTGGTTAAAACCCTAATTGGACGAGAATAAGCCTTGGGAGGACGAAAAATGACCTAAATGTTCAACCAATGACACAAATGTACTTATTGGATGCACAAGATTGGTTAAAAACCTTAATTAACCGAGAATAAGCCTTGGGAGGACGAAAATTACCTAAATGTTCAACCAATGACACAAAATCACTCATTGGATGCACAAGATTGGTTAAAAACCCTAATTGGACGAGAATAAGCTTTGGGAGGACGAAAATGACCTAAATGTTCAACCAATGACACAAATGTACTTATTGGATGCACAAGATTGGTTAAAAACCCTAATTGGACGAGAATAAGCCTTGGGAGGACGAAAATGACCTAAATGTTCAACCAATGACACAAATGTACTTATTGGATGCACAAGATTGGTTAAAAACCCTAATTGGACGAGAATAAGCCTTGGGAGGACGAAAATGACCTAAATGTTCAACCAATGACACAAAATTACTTATTGGATGCACAAGATTGGTTAGAAACCCTAATTGGACGAGAATAAGCCTAGGGAGGACGAAAATGACCTAAATGTTCAACCAATGACACAAAATCACTTATTGGATGCACAAGATTGGTTAAAAACCCTAATTGGACGAGAATAAGCCTTGGGAGGACGAAAATGACCTAAATGTTCAACCAATGACACAAAATCACTTATTGGATGCACAAGATGTGTTAAAAACCCTAATTGGACGAGAATAAACCTTGGGAGGACGAAAATGACCTAAATGTTCAACCAATGACACAAATGTACTTATTGGATGCACAAGATTGGTTAAAAACCCTAATTGGACGAGAATAAGCCTTGGGAGGACGAAAATGATCTAAATGTTCAACCAATGACACAAAATCACTTATTGGATGCACAAGATTGGTTAAAAACCCTAATGGGACGAGAATAAGCCTTGGGAGGACGAAAATGACCTAAATGTTCATCCAACGACACAAAATCACTTATGGGATGCACAAGATTGGTTAAAAACTCTAATTGGACGAGAATAAGCTTTGGGAGGACGAAAATGACCTAAATGTTCAACCAATGACACAAATGTACTTATTGGATGCACAAGATTGGTTAAAAACCCTAATTGGACGAGAATAAGCCTTGGGAGGACGAAAATGACCTAAATGTTCAACCAATGACACAAATGTAGTTATTGGATGCACAAGATTGGTTAAAAACCCTAATTGGACGAGAAAAATCCTTGGGAGGACGAAAATGACCTAAATGTTCAACCAATGACACAAAATCACTTATTGGATGCACAAGATTGGTTAAAAACCCTAATTGGACGAGAATAAGCCTTGGGAGGACGAAAATGACCTAAATGTTCAACAAATGACACAAAATCACTAATTGGATGCGCAAGATTGGTTAAAAACCCTAATTGGACGAGAATAAGCATTGGGAGGACGAAAATGACCTAAATGTTCAACCAATGACACAAAATCACTTATCGGATTCAGAAGATTGGTTAAAAACCCTAATTGGACGAGAATAAGCCTTAGGAGGACGAAAATGACCTAAATGTTCAACCAATGACACAAATGTACTTATTGGATGCACAAGATTGGTTAAAAACCCTAATTGGACGAGAATAAGCCTTGGGAGGACGAAAATGACCTAAATGTTCAACCAATGACACAAAATCACTTATTGGATGCACAAGATTGGTTAAAAACCCTAATTGGACGAGAATAAGCCTTGGGAGGACGAAAATGACCTAAATGTTCAACAAATGACACAAAATCACTAATTGGATGCACAAGATTGGTTAAAAACCCTAATTGGACGAGAATAAGCATTGGGAGGACGAAAATGACATAAATGTTCAACCAATGACACAAATGTACTTATTGGATGCACAAGATTGGTTAAAAACCCTAATTGGACGAGAATAAGCCTTGGGAGGACGAAAATGACCTAAATGTTCAACCAATGACACAAAATCACTTATTGGATGCACAAGATTGGTTAAAAACCCAAATCGGACGAGAATTAGCCTAGGGAGGACGAAAATGACCTAAATGTTCAATCAATGACACCAAATCACTTATTGGATGCACAAGATTGGTTAAAAACCCTAATTGGACGAGAATAAGCATTGGGAGGACGAAAATGACATAAATGTTCAACCAATGACACAAATGTACTTATTGGATGCACAAGATTGGTTAAAAACCCTAATTGGACGAGAATAAGCCTAGGGATGACGAAAATGACCTAAATGTTCAACCAATGACACAAAATCACTTATTGGATCCACAAGATTGGTTAAAAACCCTAATTGGACGAGAATAAGCCTTGGGAGGACGAAAATGACCTGAATGTTCAACCAATGACACAAATGTACTTATTGGATGCACAAGATTGGTTAAAAACCCTAATTGGATTAGAATAAGCCTAGGGAGGACGAAAATGACCTAAATGTTCAATCAATGACACAAAAGCACTTATTGGATGCAAAAGATTGGTTGAAAACCCTAATTGGATGAGAATAATCCTAGGGAGGACGTAAATGACATAAATATTCAACCAATGACATAGAATCACTTATTGGATGCACAAGATTGGTTAAAAACCCTAATTGGATTAGAATAAGCCTAGGGAGGACAAAAATTACCTAAATGTTCAACCAATGACACAAAATCACTTATTGGATGCACAACATTCGTTAAAAACCCTAATTGGACGAGAATAAGCCTTGGGAGGACGAAAATGACCTAAATGTTCAACCAATGACACAAAATCACTTATTGGATGCACAAGATTGGTTAAAAACCCTAATTGGACGAGAATAAGCCTTGGGAGGATGAAAATCACCTAAATGTTCAACCAATGACACAAATGTACTTATTGGATGCACAAGATTGGTTAAAAACCCTAATTGGACGAGAATAAGCCTTGGGAGGACGAAAATGACCTAAATGTTCAACCAATGACACAAAATCACTTATTGGATGAATAAGATTGGTTAAAAACCCTAATTGGACGAGAATAAGCCTTGGGAGGACGAAAATGACCTAAATGTTCAACCAATGACACAAATGTACTTATTGGATGCACAAGATTGGTTAAAAACCCTAATTGGACGAGAATAAGCCATGGGAGGACGAAAATGACCTAAATGTTAAACCAATGACACAAAATCAATTATTGGATGCACAAGATTGGTTAAAACCCTAATTGGACGAGAATAAGCCTTGGGAGGATGAAAATGACCTAAATGTTCAACCAATGACACAAATGTACTTATTGGATGCACAAGATTGGTTAAAAACCCTAATTGGACGAGAATAAGCCTTGGGAGGACGAAAATGACCTAAATGTTCAACCAATGACACAAATGTACTTATTGGATGCACAAGTTTGGTTAAAAACCCTAATTGGACGAGAATAAGCCTTGGGAGGACGAAAATGACCTAAATATTCAACCAATGACACAAAATCACTTATTGGATGCACAAGATTGGTTAAAAACCCTAATTGGACGAGAATAAGCTTTGGGAGGACGAAAATGACCTAAATGTTCAACCAATGACACAAATGTACTTATTGGATGCACAAGATTGGTTAAAAACCCTAATTGGACGAGAATAAGCCTGGGGAGGACGAAAATGACCTAAATGTTCAACCAATGACACAAAATCAATTATTGGATGCACAAGATTGGTTAAAAACCCTAATTGGACGAGAATAAGCCTTGGGAGGACGAAAATGACCTAAATGTTCAACCAATGACACAAAATCACTTATTGGATGCATAAGATTGGTTAAAACCCTAATTGAACAAGAATAAGCCTTGGGAGGACGAAAATGACCTAAATGTTCAACCAATGACACAAAATCAATTATTGGATGCACAAGATTGGTTAAAAACCCTAATTGGACGAGAATAAGCCTTGGGAGGACGAAAATGACCTAAATGTTCAACCAATGACACAAATGTACTTATTGGATGCACAAGATTGGTTAAAAACCCTAATTGGACGAGAATAAGCCTTGGGAGGACGAAAATGACCTAAATGTTCAACCAATGACACAAATGTACTTATTGGATGCACAAGATTGGTTTAAAACACTAATTAAACGAGAATAAGCCTTCGGAGGACGAAAATGACCTAAATGTTCAACCAATGACACAAATGTACTTATTGGATGCACAATATTGGTTAAAAACTCTAATTGGACGAGAATAAGCCTTGGGAGGACGAAAATGACCTAAATGTTCAACCAATGACACAAATGTACTTATTGGATGCACAAGATTGGTTAAAAACCCTAATTGGTCGAGAATAAGCCTTGGGAGGACGAAAATGACCTAAATGTTCAACCAATGACACAAATGTACTTATTGGATGCACAAGATTGGTTAAAAACCCTAATTGGACGAGAATAAGCCTTAAGAAGACGAAAATGACCTAAATGTTCAACCAATGACACAAAATCACTTATTGGATGCACAAGATTGGTTAAAAACCCTAATTGGGCGAGAATAAGCCTTGGGAGGACGAAAATGACCTAAATGTTCAACCAATGACACAAATGTACTTATTCGATGCACAAGATTGGTTAAAAACCCTAATTGGACGAGAATAAGCCTTGGGAGGACGAAAATGACCTAAATGTTCAACCAATGACACAAAATCACTTATTGGATGCACAAGATTGGTTAAAAACCCTAATTGGACGAGAATAAGCCTTGTAGGACGAAAATGACCTAAATGTTCAACCAATGACACAAATGTACTTATTGGATGCACAAGATTGGTTAAAAACCCTAATTGGACGAGAATAAGCCTAAGAAGGACGAAAATGACCTAAATGTTCAACCAATGACACAAAATCACTTATTGGATCCACAAGATTGGTTAAAAACCCTAATTGGACGAGAATAAGCCTTGGGAGGACGAAAATAACCTAAATGTTCAACCAATGACACAAATGTACTTATTCGATGCACAAGATTGGTTAAAAACCCTAATTGGACGAGAATAAGCCTTGGGAGGACGAAAATGACCTAAATGTTCAACCAATGACACAAAATCACTTATTGGATGCACAAGATTGGTTAAAAACCCTAATTGGACGAGAATAAGCCTATGGAGGAGGAAAATGACGTAAATGTTCAACTAATGACAGAAAATCACTTATTGGATGCACAAGATTGGTTAAAAACCCTAATTGGACGAGAATAAGCCTTGGGAGGACGAAAATGACCTAAATGTTCAACCAATGACTCAAATCTACTTATTGGATGCACAAGATTGGTTAAAAACCCTAATTGGACAAGAATAAGCCTAGGGAGGACGAAAATGACCTAAATATTCAACCAATGACACAAAATCTCTTATTGGATGCACAAGATTGGTTAAAAACCCTAATTGGACGAGAATAAGCCTTGGGAGGACGAAAATGACCTAAATGTTCAACCAATGACACAAAATCACTTATTGGATGCACAAGATTGGTTAAAAACCCTAATTGGACGAGAATAAGCCTAGGGAAGACGTAAATGACCTAAATGTTCAACCAATGACACAAATGTACTTATTGGAAGCACAAGATTGGTTAAAAACCCTAATTGGACGAGAATAAGCCTAAGGAGGACGTAAATGACCTAAATGTTCAACCAATGACACAAATGTACTTATTGGATGCACAAGATTGGTTAAAAACCCTAATTGGACGAGAATAAGCCTTGGGAGGACGAAAATGACCTAAATGTTCAACCAATGACACAAAATCACTTATTGGATGCACAAGATTGGTTAAAACCCCTAATTGGACGAGAATAAGCCTTGGGAGGACGAATATGACGTAAATGTTCAACCAATGACACAAAATCACTTATTGGATGCACAAGATTGGTTAAAAACCCTAATTGGACGAGAATAAGCCGTGGGAGGACGAAAATGACCTAAATTTTCAACCAATGACACAAATGTACTTATTGGATGCACAAGATTGGTTAAAAACCCTAATTGGACGAGAATAAGCCCAGGGAGGACGAAAATGACCTAAATGTTCAACCAATGACACAAATGTACTTATTGGATGCACAAGATTGGTTAAAAACCCTAATTGGACGAGAATAAGCCTTGGGAGGACGAAAATGACCTAAATGTTCAACCAATGACACAAAATCACTTATTGGATGCACAAGATTGGTTAAAAACCCTAATTGGGCGAGAATAAGCCTTGAGAGGATGAAAATGACCTAAATGTTCAACCAATGACACAAATGTACTTATTGGATGCACAAGATTGGTTAAAAACCCTAATTGGACGAGAATAAGCCTTGGGAGGACGAAAATGACCTAAATGTTCAACCAATGACACAAAATCACTTATTGGATGCACTAGATTGGTTAAAATCCCTAATTGGACGAGAATAAGCCTTGGGAGGACGAAAATGACCTAAATGTTCAACCAATGACACAAAATCACTTATTGGATGCACAAGATTGGTTAAAAACCCTAATTGGAAGAGAATAAGCCTTGGGAGGACGAAAATGACCTAAATGTTCAACCAATTACACAAATGTACTTATTGGATGCACAAGATTGGTTAAAACCCCTAATTGGACGAGAATAAGCCTTGGGAGGACGAAAATGACCTAAATGTTCAACCAATGACACAAATGTACTTATTGGATGCACAAGATTGGTTAAAAACCCTAATTGGACGAGAATAAGCCTTGGGAGGACGAAAATGACCTAAATGTTCAACCAATGACACAAAATCACTTATTGGATGCACAAGGTTGGATAAAAACCCTAATTGGACGAGAATAAGCCTTGGGAGGACGAAAATGACCTAAATGTTCAACCAATGACACAAATGTACTTATTGGATGCACAAGATTGGTTAAAAACCCTAATTGGACGAGAATAAGCCTTGGGAGGACGAAAATGACCTAAATGTTCAACCAATGACACAACTGTACTTATTGGATGCACAAGATTGGTTAAAAACACTAATTGGACGAGAACAAGCCTTGGGAGGACGAAAATGACCAAAATGTTCAACCAATGACACAAATGTACTTATTGGATGCACAAGATTGGTTAAAAACCATAATTGGACGAGAATAAGCCTTGGGAAATCGAAAATGACCTAAATGTTCAACCAAGGACACAAAATCACTAATTGGATGCACAAGATTGGTTAAAAACCCTAATTGGACGAGAATAAGCCTTGGGAGGACGAAAATGACCTAAATGTTCAACCAATGACACAAATGTACTTATTGGATGCACAAGATTGGTTAAAAACCCTAATTGGGCGAGAATAAGCCATCGGAGGACGAAAATGACCTAAATGTTCAACCAATGACACAAATGTACTTATTGGATGCACAAGATTGGTTAAAAACCCTAATTGGACGAGAATAAGCCTTGGGAGGACGAAAATGACCTAAATGTTCAACCAATGACACAAATGTACTTATTGGATGCACAAGATTGGTTAAAAACTCTAATTGGACGAGAACAAGCCTAGGGAGGACGAAAATGACCTAAATGTTCAACCAATGACACAAATGTACTTATTGGATGCACAAGATTGGTTAAAAACCCTAATTGGACGAGAATAAGCCTTGGGAGGACGAAAATGACCTAAATGTTCAACCAATGACACAAAATCACTTATTGGATGCACAATATTGGTTAAAAACCCTAATTGGACGAGAATAAGCATTGGGAGGACGAAAATGACCTAAATGTTCAACCAATGACACAAATGTACTTATTGGATGCACAAGATTGGTTAAAAACCCTAATTGGACGAGAATAAGCCTAGGGAGGACGAAAATGACCTAAATGTTCAACCAATGACACAAAATCACTTATTGGATGCACAAGATTGGTTAAAAACCCTAATTGGACGAGATTAAGCATTGGGAGGACGAAAATGACCTAAATGTTCAACCAATGACACAAATGTACTTATTGGATGCACAAGATTGGTTAAAAACCCTAATTGGACGAGAATAAGCCTAGGGAGGACGAAAATGACCTAAATGTTCAACCAATGATTCAAATGTACTTATTGGATGCACAAGAATTGTCAAAAACCTTAATTGGACGAGAATAAGCCTTGGGAGGACGAAAATGACCTAAATGTTCAACCAATGACACAAAATCACATATTGGATGCACAAGATTGGCTAAAAACCCTAATTGGACTAGAATAAGCCTAGGGAGAACGAAAATGACCTAAATGTTCAACCAATGACACAAATGTACTTATTGGATGCACAAGATTGGTTAAAAACCCTAATTGGACGAGAATAAGCCTTGGGAGGACGAAAATGACCTAAATGTTCAACCAATGACACAAAGTGTACTTATTGGATGCACAAGATTGGTTGAAAACCCTAATTGGACGAGAATAAGCATTGGGAGGACGAAAGTGACCTAAATGTTCAACCAATGACACAAAATCACTTATTGCATGCACAAGATTGGTTAAAAACCCTAATTGGACGAGAATATGCCTAGGGAGGACGAAAATGACCTAAATGTTCAACCAATGACACAAATGCACTTATGGCATGCAGAAGATTGGTTAAAAACCCTAATTGGACGAGAATAAGCTTTGGGAGGACGAAAATGACCTAAATGTTCAACCAATGACACAAATGTACTTATTGGATGCACAAGATTGGTTAAAAACCCTAATTGGACGAGAATAAGCCTTGGGAGGACGAAAATGACCTAAATGTTCAACCAATGACACAAATGTACTTATTGAATGCACAAGAATTGTTAAAAACCGTAATTGGACGAGAATAAGCCTTGGGAGGACAAAATGACCTAAATGTTCAACCAATGACACAAATGTACTTATTGGATGCACAAGATTGGTTAAAAACCCTAATTGGACGAGAATAAGCCTTGGGAGGACGAAAATGACCTAAATGTTCAACCAATGACACAAAATCAATTATTGGATGCACAATATGTGTTTAAAACCCTAATTGGACGAGAATAAGCCTTGGAAGGACGAAAATGACCTAAATGTTCAACCAATGACACAAAATCACTTATTGGATGCACAAGATTGGTTAAAAACCCTAATTGGTCGAGAATAAGCCTTGGGAGGACGAAAATGACCTAAATGTTCAACCAATGACACAAATGTACTTATTGGATGTACAAGATTGGTTAAAAACCCTAATTGGACGAGAATAAGGCTATGGAGGACGAAAATGACCTAAATGTTCAACTAATGACACAAAATCACTTATTGGATGCACAAGATTGGTTAAAAACTTTAATTGGCAAGAATAAGCCTTGGGAGGACGAAAATGACCTAAATGTTCAACCAATGACACAAATGTACTTATTGGATGCACAAGATTGGTTAAAAACCCTAATTGGACGAGAATAAGCCTTGGGAGGACGAAAATGACCTAAATGTTCAACCAATGACACAAAATCACTTATTGGATGCACAGGATTGGTTAAAACCCCTAATTGGACGAGAATAAGCATTGGGAGGATGAAAATGACCTAAATGTTCAACCAATGACACAAAATCACTTATTGGATCCACAAGATTGGTTAAAAACCCTAATTGGACGAGAAAAGGCCTAGGGAGGATGAAAATGACCTAAATGTTCAACCAATGACACAAATGTACTTATTGGATGCACAAGATTGGTTAAAAACCCTAATTGGACGAGAATAAGCCTTGGGAGGACGAAAATGACCTAAATGTTCAACCAATGACACAAATGTACTTATTGGATGCACAAGATTGGTTAAAAACCCTAATTGGACGAGAATAAGCCGAAGGAGGACGAAAATGACCTAAATGTTCAACCAATGACACAAATGTACTTATTGGATGCACAAGATTGGTTAAAAACCCTAATTGGACGAGAATAAGCCTTGGGAGGACGAAAATGACCTAAATGTTCAACCAATGACACAAATATACTTATTGGATGCACAAGATTGGTTAAAAATCCTAATTGAACGAGAATAAGCCTTGGGAGGACGAAAATGACCTAGATGTTCAACGAATGACACAAAATCACTTATTGGATGCACAAGATTGGTTAAAAACCCTAATTGGACGAGAATAAGCCTTGGGAGGACGAAAATGACCTAAATGTTCAACCAACGACACAAAATCACTTATTGGATGCACAAGATTGGTTAAAAACCCTAATTGGACGAGAATAAGCCTTGGGAGGACGAAAATGACCTATATGTTCAACCAAAGACACAAAATCACTTATTGGATGCACAAGATTGGTTAAAAACCCTAATTGGACGTGAATAAGCCTTAGGAGGACGAAAATGACATAAATGTTCAACCAACGACATAAAATCACTTATTGGATGCACAAGATTGGTTAAAAACCCTAATTGGACGAGAATAAGCTTTGGGAGGACGAAAATGACCTAAATGTTCAACCAATGACACAAATGTACTTATTGGATGCACAAGATTGGTTAAAAACCCTAATTGGACGAGAATAAGCCTTGGGAGGACGAAAATGACCCAAATGTTAAACCAATGACACAAATGTACTTATTGGATGCACAAGATTGGTTAAAAACCCTAATTGGACGAGAATAAGCTTTGGGAGGACGAAAATGACCTAAATGTTCAACCAATGACACAAATGTACTTATTGGATGCACAAGATTGGTTAAAAACCCTAATTGGACGAGAATAAGCCTTGGGAGGACGAAAATGACCTAAATGTTCAACCAATGAAACAAAATCACTTATTGGATGCACAAGATTGGTTAAAAACCTTAATTAACCGAGAATAAGCCTTGGGAGGACGAAAATTACCTAAATGTTCAACCAATGACAGAAAATCACTTATTGGATGCACAACATTGGTTAAAAACCCTAATTGGACGAGAATAAGCTTTGGGAGGACGAAAATGACCTAAATGTTCAACCAATGACACAAATGTACTTATTGGATGCACAAGATTGGTTAAAAACCCTAATTGGACGAGAATAAGCCTTGGGAGGACGAAAATGACCTAAATGTTCAACCAATGACACAAAATCATTTATTGGATGCAAAAGATTGGTTAAAAACCCTAATTGGACGAGAATAAGCCTTAGGATGAAAAAAGTGACCTAAATCTTCAACCAATGACACAAATGTACTTATTGGATGCACAAGATTGGTTAAAAACCCTAATTGGACGAGAATAAGCCTTGGGAGGACGAAAATGACCTAAATGTTCAACCAATGACACAAAATCACTTATTGGATGCACAAGATTGGTTAAAAACCCTAATTGGACGAGAATAAGCCTTGGGAGGACGAAAATGACCTAAATGTTCAACCAATGACACAAATGTACTTATTGGATGCACAAGATTTGTTAAAAACCCTAATTGGACTAGAATAAGCCTTGGGAGGACGAAAATGACCTAATTGTTCAACCAATGACACAAATGTACTTATTGGATGCACAAGATTGGTTAAAAACCCTAATTGGACGAGAATAAGCCTTGGGAGGACGAAAATGACCTAAATGTTCAACCAATGACACAAAATCACTTATTGGATGCACAAGATTGGTTAAAAACCCTAATTGGACGAGAATAAGCCTTGGGAGGACGAAAATGACCTAAATGTTCAACCAATGACACAAATGTACTTATTGGATGCACAAGATTGGTTAAAAACCATAATTGGACGAGAAAATGCCTTGGGAGGACGAAAATGACCTAAATGTTCAACCAATGACACAAATGTACTTATTGGATGCACAAGATTGGTTAAAAACCCTAATTGGACGAGAATAAGCCTTGGGAGGACGAAAATGACCTAAATGTTCAACCAATGACACAAAATCACTTATTGGATGCACAAGATTGGTTAAAAACCTTAATTAACCGAGAATAAGCCTTGGGAGGACGAAAATTACCTAAATGTTCAACCAAAGACAGAAAATCACTTATTGGATGCACAAGATTGGTTAAAAACCCTAATTGGACGAGAATAAGCTTTGGGAGGACGAAAATGACCTAAATGTTCAACCAATGACACAAATGTACTTATTGGATGCACAAGATTGGTTAAAAACCCTAATTGGACGAGAATAAGCATTGGGAGGACTAAAATGACCTAAATGTTCAACCAATGACACAAATGTACTTATTGGATGCACAAGATTGGTTAAAACCCCTAATTAGACGAGAATAAGCCTTGGGAGGACGAAAATCATCTAAATGTTCAACCAATGACACCAAATCACTTATTGGATGCACAAGATTGGTTTAAAAAACCCTAATTGGACGAGAATAAGCATTGGGAGGACGAAAATGACCTAAATGTTCAACCAATGACACAAAATCAATTATTGGATGCACAAGATTGGTTAAAACCCTAATTGGACGAGAATAAGCATTGGGAGGACGAAAAATGACCTAAATGTTCAACCAATGAGACACATTTACTTATTGGATGCACAAGAATTGTTAAAACCCCTAATTGGACGAGAATAACCCTATGGAGGACGAAAATGACCTAAATGTTCAACCAATGACACAAAATCACTTATTGGAAGCACAAGATTGGTTAAAAACCCTAATTGGACGAGAATAAGCCTTGGGAGGACGAAAATGACCTAAATGTTCAACGAATGACACAAATGTACTTATTGGATGCACAAGATTGGTTAAAAACCGTAATTGGACAAGAATAAGCCTAGGGAGGACGAAAATGACCTAAATGTTCAACCATGACACAAAATCACTTATTGGATCCACAAGATTGGTTAAAAACCCTAATTGGACGAGAATAAGCCTATGGAGGACGAAAATGACGTAAATGTTCAACTAATGACA